>PVJA010011291.1:0-55060 GCA_004027025.1 Myocastor coypus
CCATTTCTTGATTTATGCTGAAGCGTCAGCAGTTTTATCAGCCAGTGCTTTTCTACCTTCATTAAAAATGTTGATAATCATGAAAAAAGGCAAATAATACCCTAGAATTGTTTATGAAAATAGCTTTGGATCTGTAGAATGATTGTGAGGACAATATGCAATATGTCAACCTTCAAAAAAAAGAAAGGGGAAAAGAAAAAAAAAAAGTAATGTTGACTTAAAAGTGTTAATGTTTAATTGTTTGATCAATCTTATATACCTATATGTATAAATCTAAACTGATCTGATGATGAAAATATGTAATATAACCATTGTTAAATTTAAACAATAAAAATATTAAATTAAAAAAAAAAGAACTGGGCTTATAGGCATGTTCCACCATGCCTGGTCTCAGTGGCTGACTCAGGACACCTTGGGGCAGGGCCTGAGACTGGCAAAAATTATAAAATTACCAGTTCAGTGAATATTTGTGTCAGTCATTGAGCTGGACTTCCAGAACAACAGAAGTGTAATGAAAGGGCTGGAAAATCAACTGCTGTAAATTGAATGTTGGTATGGTTTAACATTTCTGTCCTTGGTAATGCCAGATTATAGAAAAAAACACATCAGTTATTCTAAATTTAACAATAAATCAACAGCCATAGCAAGAACAGAAGCCCTCAAGGCAGTGGTGGCATACCTATGGCTTATATCTGCAGTAGGCACACACAGCTCTCTCTGTCACCCCATAAGCCAAGTGTATGAGGTTTGTTTATCTGTTTGTTTGTTTCTCTAAATTAAAACCCCAACATTTGGATTAATTGCAGCGTTGACATTTTGCAGTACATAAGTGGGTTTTGGTTTATAGTTTGGGCACTCAGTCTCTAAAAGTTTTGTCATTAATACCTTAAGGTATTTTCTAGCCTACTCTGCCTCTACTGTTGTATTTTAAAAATCAGTATAGTGGTTGCACATCATTTGTCAAGGATGGTTTTCAATAATTTTACCTTGATTTGGTTAGAGTTTTTCTTTTATTTATTCAAACTTCACCAAATCTATAATAATTACTAGATGCTTAGTATTTGTTGAAGATGAACTAGTAATCAAGTTAGGCAATTATGAGCGCCTTATAAGATTAAAGATTAATGTGAGGGACTTGAGGGGAGAGATACCACTGATTAACATAAATAGATCAAAGTGTTTAGGTATAACATATGCTCAGCAGAGCATGGTAAAGGGTGGTGGGACCAAGGACATCTGGGAGCTACTTCAGAGTGGATGATCTAGTAAAGTATTCAGAGTCAGTGATACTTAACCTGAAACTTGAGGTGGCCGTACAGAGGAACAGGGGAAGAGAACCCATGGTAGAACAAACTTAATCATACTACTGAGTTCTGCTGGTCTATTGAAAGGAGCAGTTAATGCTTAGGTTACATATATAAATTTTTGGCCTGATTTTGTATGTTTTTTTTTTTTTAACTTTCTTTGTTCTTTCTTTCTTTCTTTCTTTCTTTCTTTCTTTCTTTCTTTCTTTCTTTCTTTCTTTCTTATGGCCAGCTCAGTCTGCCCTAGGGGTGGGGCTAGCACAGCATGTGGTACCAGGGATCCACCCATCAAACCATGGTCCCTGCAGTTGCCTAAGCTTGCCTAAGCAGGCGCTTTAGCCCGCTGAGCTATCTTCCTGGCCCCCCTGACTTTGTATGTTTAAATTTGGTAATTTAAACAACCAATTTAAAGACAATAATATGCAATATAACAGCCATTGTTTATTATTTTATTTCACTATTATTTTAGTGAAATTATCATTTCTAATCTTTTTTGCTATTTTTATTCTCTCTAAAAATATTAATCGAAAAGAATGAGCAAGCTACAGCAAGGTCATTGTGCCAGAGCATTGTGGATGAGGTAGATAGTGATTGTAAGACTCATTAACTACAAGGTTTTCAGCCAGCCCATCAGGCAAATCTGCAAATCGTATCCCTTCTCTAGTTTTTCTTTCTTTTTTTCAGTTTTAATCATTTGCATAAATTATTACACTAAAACCATTATTATGCTTTACTTTTAAATGCATGCTTCTCATGATTATTTAATAACCATCCATATAATATGCTTTTTTATGTGTTTGATAGTATAGACACTAATTACTTAAAATACCATTAGAGTCACCATCATGTTTGGCCCTTAATTTACTATAGTGGTATATTGGAACTTATGGTGAGGTAATATGGGATTTGTCAAAGATACAAAAAGAAGAAAAACATAGTAGATGGCAAATATATGTTAGGGGATTAAATCTTCATTGTCATTTGTAGAAATAACTGTGGCCAGGGAAAGCCTTGTAAGATGATGATATGACATAGAACTGTTAAATAACTAAGTTTATATCATCAAGTGAGAATATTGGAGAAAATAGTTTTGTAAAGATAAAGACAGAAGAGAGTTGAATGGAAGAGTATCTGTGTTTGTATGTGAATAAACAGTAAGTGGAAAGAAGTACCTTTCATGTATGAGGAAGGTGAAAAAGAAGAATAGGAAGGGGAGAATAAGGACATGTTTGGCAAGTGCTAACCATCTCAAAACATTTACTCTAAGCCACAATTTGTGCCTTATATAAGAGTGACAAGATTCCAGTGAAAAGTAACACTGGAAATGGAAATAGGAGCAGGCCTTGGAGTTTAGAGTAAGTAGTTTTAAATAAATTCCCTCATCAATCAGGAACCATGAAGAGTTTTTGTGGATTAATGCTATGGATTTTTTAAAACATTTTTTGCTGTGTGTGTGTGTGTGTGTGTGTGTGTGTGTGTGTGTGTGTGTGTTTCATGTGCATGCTGCTCCAAGTTATGGATTCCATAAACCTGACTTACTTTTATTTCCTGTTCCAGGTAGTTTGGTATGCATATGGTCTTCTCTTTGACATGAGGCCGAGGTAGGCTCCCCTCTGAAGAGGAGGAACCAGCTGTAGAGCTTGCCTTTGGAGGTAATGGCAGTTTCTTGGTATTACACTCTTCCTAAATCAAAGGAATTATACAATTAATATACATCTGTTGCACTTATATCTTCTATTCAAATTAAAATTAATGAGAAGCATTGTAGTTAGTAAGTAAGATCCATGAAGGCAAAGCAAGGTTAGTTTTAATCCTCTTTTAAGCTCTGTCAAACGTATCTATTTTGGAGCAAAACAGTGATATGTTACTGATTTTTGGTGAATTCATTTAAGGCCTTGATTAAGCACCATAATAAATTGTTTTTTTACCCTTACGATTGAACCCAAGGCCTTTTACATGCTATGTGGTTTTATTGTGTAAACATTTTTTAAAAGGCATGCTAATCTTTAATAATATAAAACAGATAAATGTGTTACCTCTGGAAGAAGCAGAGTCACAAGGAAACTTTTAGGAATAATGTTTGTGTGAATTTTCCTGATTTTGATGATAGCTTCCCAGATGAAAATATGCATTTGCCAAAACTCATCAAATCATTCATTTTGAATATGAGCATTTTGTATTATGTTAACTATATCTTGATAAAGCTATAAAAATACTACGAAACGTAGTAACTTAGTGACTTCAGGAAGCTATGCAAAGAGAAAGGAAATAATGAAAGTCAAACTAAGTTATTTCTTTACCTTTTTTATTGCAAAAGGATTATCACTTGAAGTTTTGAAGCACTCAGTGACTTTTCTACTGGGCTCTGGAATGAAATTGTGGAAATTTATTTAAATTAAGCTTAAAAAGAATTTCTATCACATGATATATGTCTCAGTGCTGAAATACATAAGAGCATATGTGAATTTAAATGAAAGTCAACTGAAGGGTATGTTTATAAATACTAGTAATCTTGAAGATGTATTATCATCACATAATAAAAGTATATTTAAAAACTATATTTCTGAAGTGATAATATAAAAGCATACTGCAAGTGCTTTCTTCATCTGGTAAACTAATTTAAGAGTACTCATCTGACTGTGAGACATGTTTGTCTATGTTTCATTTCCTCATGCCTGTCATTTTCTTTATTTAAAATGAAATTGACATGTGCTCTTTGCCCTACAGACAGTTTTATGTTATTATAATTGTATTGTTTATTTGCTTTTTTACTTTATTAGTCTCTCAACCTTCCTCTTATTCATCAACTAGATCCCTTAAATTATCCTAAAATAATATCTTTAATTTTCCTTTATATTAATTTTTTTGAGGTGGGGAGTTGAGATAGGGTCTTGCTATGAAGTTCAGGCTGGCCTTGAACTCACAATATAGCCTAGGCTAGCTTTGAACTGGTAGCATCCTGCCTCAGTCTTCCAAATGCATGCATTCACCACCACACATGGCCTCCTTTACATTAATGTAAAGGCATGTTGTATATAAGTGATGATATCTTTTTACCAAAGCCACAGTTACCACAGTTTTTAAAAAGATGAGCAGATATGGAGCATATTCTCAATAGTACATAAATTCATTAGTTCTACCTGAGAAAATATAGGAAAATACAGTTAAAGTTACTTCTCTCCAAGTAATGAAACCATAGTTATGGGTGGTAAGTACATAACATCACTGTTCACTTGTGGAAATAGAACGTACTTGATTTCAGCAAGCACATAAGTAATAGAATTAAGAGATTATCACAGTGCTGCAAAGACTGGTCTTGATCTCACAGATCACACTAAGAGCCACACCATGGGCCTGACTAGTCAGAGTAAGGGGGTTCGGGCATTCATAAAGCTCAGAGTGGGCACTGGAATGATGCTGCAACCAGGAAGCCATGGTTTTCTACAGAAAATGAAAAAGGCAACTGCATGCCCCTAAGTGCCATGTGACTCACTGGGTGGTGATAAACAATTCCCACAGAAAGATTCTGTCTCTAAAGTACAATTTTTCAGTTTCTAGATCTTATGAAATAAGAGATACCAAAAAGATGAGACAAAGGGGTTTCATTGTTTCTAGAGGAAGGGAAAAAGGAGGAACTCATGAAAGGATGAGGTGATTTAACCAATGTGAAGACCTTAGAAGAGCATATCACATGGTAAGTATTTCACAAGTGATTATTCTTATCATAAAGCATACTCATAGTTTACATTCTCAAACAATTTGAAATACTCTGGAAGTTTTAGTAATAGTGAGTAATTATATGTGAATGGAGAAAGACAATTACTTTACCATGCAGATTTCCTTTCTTCTATTTTACATTGTCCTTTGAGTGTTGCTACATTTTACTTTGGATAGAGTTTATCAACTTCAGTCAGCATTAGTAAGTAGGACCTGAGGAGAAGCCAAGGGATGAGGACCCCACAGGGGAACTGAAAATGTGAAATTCTGCCCTGTTCTGTCTCCTGTGCTGGCTTTTTGACTCTCATCGTTTCCCTGTGGGTATTACATTCCTATCTAGCATATCTTAGCTACTTCTGTAGAAATCAAGGACTCCAACTACACCATGTGTGCCTTGGTCACAGTGAAAGCAGTAACAATACCTATTAGGATTATTGTGCTACTTAACTAAGATTAAACAAACATTTTTATAATGAAACATTTTTATAGTGAAATCTTTTTTTTTGAGGAATGTATATTTTTTATAGTGAAACATTTTATAATGAACTTCACAGTGAGAAAATCTCATGACTAGAAGTTACCATATCTATTTTAGTAATTTTATAGGTTCTACCCTCCAGTTATTTGCAGGAGTGTAAGAAAACCTGCCATCAGTTGAAAGGGTCTCACCAGAATGTGGCCGTGGTGGAATCTTGACACTGTTTGGGGCTGGAGACATTCCTTGGGCAGAGCTCTCTAAGGCTGCAGGGCTGGGTAGGTAGCTGCCTTTGGCAGGTGGGACACCATTCTTCTCCAGGTGGCTGAGCTGGTCGCCTCCCTGCAGCGTTCTGAGTGCAATCTCATCATCTTTCACAGTACAGATTGGAATATTATTCAGACCTAGGAGAATAATGATAAAAAAGATCCAACGACCAGATTAGATCTTCAGCAAGTTTTCTTTCAATAATCACCACTTTCCCAAATAATGTTAAATGTACATAAAATGCTGGACTTCAAGTTGTATGATCCCGTGCAAGATAGACATTCTTTAATTGTGCAGCTAATTTTGTTTGCAAGATATGCTTCCTTCCAGTGTTCCTTGCAGATTTGAGAACTAGGTCCAAATCTTTGATCTTGGTCTGGGAGTCAAGCCTTTATCCTAGATCAGCCTCTCAATTCCATGTCCTCATGATGTATATATCAGATTTAGATTTTTTAAAGCATTCAGAAAGTCTCTGTATAGTGAGGTCTTCTGAAGGCAAACTATCATTTTCTTTGCTTCCCATTCCCTGGTTCCTTAGTGGGGTACACTGAGCTTTTCGGAATCAGTCTTCTTGCTCACTGTACTCTGCCAGTCCCAGTTCCCCCTCCTTCCTGCCCATGTGCCCATACCATGTTGTTCACCTTCATAGTTTCCTGTGCTCTCTGCCTTCTACACTGACTGTTCCACCATGTCTCTTGTTCATGTTCCTAACCACAAACAAAGGTATTATCATTACTGTCATCTTACCAAGTAACTCAACCAGCCAGGAAGCGTACCTCATAAGGCCAAGTTTTTGCCAATATTTTTACTCTGAATAGCATATTGAATAAGTGATTGGAGGGCTAGATGGGTGAAAGAGTGAGCCAGTCATCCCTAGTCATGCCTCTTAAGTGTCAGTTCTGTGACAGTGACTCTCCCAACTTCCTTTTGAAAACCAGATGCAGATTCCCCCTGTTATGGTTTGTGTATAGGTGTCCCCCTCAAAGCCTCATGCTGTCATGGGGTGGGGTGGCTTCTGGAATTTATAATTGTTTATTGTGGAAATGGGTGCTGCCTCTCCCCTGAGGCAGGTAATCTGCATTTCAATGTAAGGTAGGAAGAGAAGTTAGCTGCTTGAGCAGCTGTGAGCTCTCTCCCAGGGCTCTTGCTTTTAGCCTCTACCATGGAAGGTTGCCCTCTGCCATGTGCCACTCTGCCTTGGAGCCAGCTGAATATGGACTGAAACCTTCAGTAACTGTGTGCTAAATAAACCTTTCTTTCCCTCATTTTGAGTGCCAGGTATTTGTCCCAGCAAGGAGAGAAGAGTAACTAAGACACCCCCAGACACAGTGATTTTGAAGCAGTATGGATTTCATGGGCTCAAGTGTGAGCTCCAGCTGTGTGGGCCTTGCCCACTAGAACAGGTGTGATGTGTATTAGAGATCAAGTAAACATCTGTTGTGGGAAACAACCCGTTGTCTCCCTGTCAGTTTTCTAGTGTTGACAGCAACTCAGTTTTTAGCTACAATAGCCTTGGGTAGGGAAAGGATAGAGGAGCAGCTTCTCTTCTGTATCAGCAGGGCCCTCTCCTTGGTCCCTACAGACTCTTGGCTACACAGTCAGTCCTCACTCAGTCCTGTTGGGTAGTGAGTGCTGATCCTCAAGTTTGCATTTCACTCTTCCTAATTGTAGCCTTTGTTTTAGGTCCTGCCCTTTGCCCACAAAGGACGGCTTTTTATTAGCACAATGGTTTTCAATGCCCTGTTTACTGTCACCTCAGGAATATGATAGTGATGGTTAATCAAGGTTAACAGCCTGAGAGCTGTTAGGGGTTGCATACAGTACACCTGTGGGTACAGCTTGTGTGTCCTGGGTGTGCCCTGGGAGCCTGTCTGTCCTTGGCCCCTTCGTCTCTGCTCTCCCCCACCCTGCTTCCTTACTGCCATGAGACAAGCACCTTTCCTCTTCAGCCTCTGAGCCAGCTGACCATGGATATAAATCACTGAAATGATGACCCCCAGCAGGCATTTCTTCCTATAAGCTGTGTATGTCTGTATTTTGTCCAGCAATGGAAAGCTGATGTTTCCATCTGTTGGGGCCCCCATAATGTTGACTCTTAGGAGGCAATGCAGAGGACATGCATGCTGAGGGTCTGCTGAGTGAGCCTGCTGTGGGGCTGTGTGTGGTCCCCGTCTTGGGTGAACTAATGACTTCACTGTGAGTCCCAAGACATCTCCTCCTTTTCTACACACCTTTAGAAAGCTGCTCTCAAAACATGTCTCCTTTTTGTCTGGAACAAAATGTATGTATAAATAGTGTACACATTTTTGTTCTTCAAGATAATTTGAGAGAAGATACTGTCATTGTCTGATTTCCTAGAAGACTATTGAATAAAGTTAAAAGAAAGAGAGGCAGGAAAGAAGGAAAAGAAAAGGAGCAGGAGAGAGAAAGAGAACAAATAGAGAAGAAGGGATAAAGCATATGCTTCTCCAGGGCTTATGTCTTGTATGTAGATACAGGCATGGATGTGTGGGTAGTTAAAAGACTGAAATATGTTGAAACCATCTGGTCAGTCCTGAGCTCCCCCTTTTCCTGGCAACTTGAACCCCTCTTCAGCCTCATATCTGAACCATGCAGCGATCCTGGGCCAATGTGCAGCAATGAGGCCCCAGCATATGTTTCCTTTACCTTGCATTCTGGCCTCTGATCCTAGTTGCCAGTGTCCATGCCTGAGCATTGTGAACTCAAATCACCCAGAGGCCCAAGTGTGGCCCTGGGACCTAAGTTCTTTACCTTTGATGTGGCAGACTCTCCTGGGATGAGGCGTGTGCCTGACAAGAAAGCAGCTCCTGCTTCTAGGGGTAGCCTGGTTGCCTTTGCTCTTCAGCTCAGTGGATGTTGGTGACCCAAGGTTCACAGCCATGGTTTGAGGGTCTCCCTGTCTCTGCTGCATTCAGAGCATGCTTGGGGTCCAGTATGCTTGGCCTCACTTCCTGGTGCACAGGGGCGCTGAAATCAGAGGGATAGCCGTTCTGGTGAGAGTCCTGCAGCACCCTACATACACACCATTGTTTCTCCATCTTTGTCTGCAATGAATTGTTTCTCATATTAAGATAATATGAAGCCATTTTAGACTAAAACCAAATTCTTGTAAACACTGAAAAAAATGTGCAATGAAGTGGAACAAAAGTTTTCTCCAGAAAAATTCAAAATATTTGTGAAAAGCATGAAGTATATTATTTTTACCTGTATATGTCAATTCACTGATATATCAACAAAATACATTATATTATTATCACTTTCAGTATGGCAAATTTGCTAGCCAGTACCCCAAAAAAGATTAATGTAGTAAATTTAAATGATGATTTTCAAATATGATACCTATAGTGTTATTTATATTAAATTACCTTTTCTCTCCCCTCCCCTCCTTCCTCCCTTTTTCTCTCCCTCAGTCCCTCCCGCCTTCTCTCATTCCTTCCTTCCTCTGTCTCCTTACCTCCCTTCCTATCTTCCTTCCTGTAATTTATTTTGAGATAGATCTTGGCTAACATTTTCAGTTGCCCAGGCTGGGTTTGAGATTATGATCCTCTTAGCATCCCAGAGTTCTTCAAATTACTGGTATGTACCACCATACCCAGCCCAACTTAAATTTCTACAGGAATCTCTGATATTGTACTATAAAAAAACTAGCATCTTAGATTTTTATTACCTTCTGAAAGGATGGTAAAATCTAAAGAAGGAAAGATATCCCAAAGATGATATTACATCCGTAGTTGACAAAGTGAAGAGCACAGGTTTGTGATGTTCGGTAATATTTAATATTTTTTGAATCAACAAACATTTGTGAGTGAGAGGACTATGGGGGATGGGGGCATGGGGAAATGTCATCAGGCCACATGGGTGTGTGAGCCTCCAAGAATGGACTTAGTGCCTGGAAGAGGGCCCCAAAAGCTGCCCACTCTGTCCACCCTGTAAGAGTTCAGAGAGAGTTGTATCCGGGTGCATGGCCCGAGCCCTCACCAAGCACTGATCTACAGGGCCATCTTGGACTTCTCTGACTCTGCAACCAGGAGAAATAAACTCTTCATGCTTATACCCTACCCAGCTTGTGGTATTTTGTTATGGCAGCTCAAATGACTAAAGACAGAATTCTCTGAAAAATCTAGCTTACACTTAAATTTTCAAATATACAGCGATCAAATAAAAAGGTTTATAATGCCCTATTTCCTTAAATCAGACACTGTTTTTTATTTGAAGATATTTAATAAAATACGTCTAAGAAACTGAAACAATGCTCTTGTTAGAGGAAAAATATATAATTTTAGTCACAAAATAAAACATGACTGAAAACCCACAGAGCAGTTGTGTTCAGCTCTGAAGGGAGGAAGCCCTAGACTTGGCCTGAGGAAGGCCCTCCACTGGATGAGAGGACGGCAGTGCAGGAGACAGGGGCTCTCAACTAGACTTTCATTTCATTTTCAATGTCTTAAAACAAAGATGGATTTGAGGAACATGAAGTAAATCATACCTTAAATTATAGAGAAATATTTAATGTGACTATAAACTATACCTATAATGATTTTAAGAAGTGACCTGGGTCAGGAACCACATAAGGGTCTAGGCCAGGGTTTCCTTGCTTGTCTTACTTTCACACTAACCTGGAAGTTTTTATTGGCAGAAATAGCCCAATGTCAAAGCCTCCAAAATGATAGAGTTGCCTCCCACTCTCACTCCAAGGAGCCTCTGGGGCTCCTGTTGGTAGGATACATGACACACCTTAGCAACAAGGTAATGTTCCTTGGGAAACCGAGTTCCAGAATTCTGTACCTGCCATTCTTCTTAGAGCTCCATTCACCTACAATTTGGTGAATCCATGTAACAGCAAGTGAGTTTTCTAAATTTTGGATAAATTTTAATGTTGCATCAACTGAAAAAGAAAAGCAAAAACACTACCTTAGTGATACAGTCTGAAGGAACCTAACTTGACTTGAAAAGCCCTGCGGAGATAGTGATTTGAAGTTTTCTTAGTCACTGTGCATACACTGTTCTGGGTGATAGGATGTCCCTGCTGACAGCTAATTCAACAAGTACGAAAAAATTCTGAAGTGTTAGTTTAAGGTTCTAGAATAAAATACACATATGTCACAGATGTTGCCATTGGGATTGCTTAGACTGATGCTGACTTGTATTTTTCTTACAACATTTGAATGCAATATAGATAATTTCTGAAATGTAAGTATACATGAGAGGACCTAATTTAGTCTATTTCTGTGGCTGGCCCTTGGAAAGGCATATCATGTCTCATACCTATAAATCATGCATGACTCATGCCTTACTGCTTTATTAATGGAGGGATTCCTCAGATGTTTTTCAAGCTGATTTTGGCACTTTTGAGTTTTTTTGTTTTGCTCTGTTTTGTTTTGTTTTTAACACAGCAAGTAGCAGAGATCATAAACAATACTTTAAGCAAGATAGATGTGTTTCTCCTTCATGTGAAACAGCTCAGTAGAATCAAGTTGGAACAGAAGCTCCACAGAATCATTAAGAATGTTGGGCCTGAGAAGATTAAGTAATGTCCCCGGATTCATAAGACAGTGTTGCCGGGGTCTAACTGGAGTCTGAGGCAACACCTTTGCTATTAACATATCTGCCTGCCTGGAATACCTTAAATGAACTGCCTTGAAACATAGTGCTAAAACTGTTTGAAACCTTACGCACCACATTTAACAGGAAGAGTGAGTTAGACGCTCAGACTTTCAGCTCAATACAAGGTGATCCTGGGGTCATGTATCTCTTAAATAGTGTAGTAAGAGTGTGAGGGTGCATATGTGTGGACATGTGTCTGTGAGTATGGTGCATACATGTGTGTAAGCCAGCAGCAATCTTAGAATCTTTTCCTACTGTTTGCAGCTGGAACCCAGCTAGCTCAAGCAGGTTTTGCAGGAACACACAGAACTGGGGCAAAACCACCATGAAGCATGCTACAAAAGGAGAGGCAAGAGATGTGTACCAGACTTCTCTGGAGCTGTGAATAGTGGGCAACATGCTTGGACTCACCAATTGGCAGGACGTTGGGGCTGGGAAAGGCCTGTGCAGCCTGTGGGTCTGATCGCTGTGCTGCCCTAGCGAGGGAGCACTGGCCCAGAAAGTGAGAACTAAGGTGGGCTCTTCCCTTCTAAAGACTCTTCCTTCCCAGGGGAGGTATTGTACTCACCAGGAGGGCTATAACCTGATATTCAAGTTTTTGTCTTAGAGGTTGAAGGAGCTTTCTCTTTCACTTACATATCTGCATTAGACGGAGTTAAAGTGATTGTGTGTTTCTGTCTTTAAAAACTTTAAAGGAGAATTGTTATGAAGTAGCTAGAGAAAAGGTAGGTCAGGGTGCTCTCAGGGCTACTGAAGAAACAGCTAGCTGTACAGTGTCCAAAGCTGCTAAGAGTGTGTCTGGGTGGCATGGCTGAGGGAGGAAGGGCCAAGACTATCTTCAGCTTGCTCTACCCAGGGCTCTGCTTCTTGAGAGGTTCCTTCTTGAGGGCCACGGGCAGCCTTCCTCATCCACCACTGGGTGGCGGCAGCTGTACATAGAAGTCTGTCCCCACTGGGAAGAGCCAGGAGCAGGAGCTTCTGGAGGCAGAAACTGCATGCCTATGCAGCGCTCTACACCAGTGAACTCTGGATGGCTAAGGCAGCCCGGCTTCCCATCACCCTCCAGGATCGTGGTCCTGACAAAGGGCCCGTGCATGCAGGCAGTCACTTGTGCTGCTGGAACAGATGTCCTGTGTGTTGATAGCCTACCTAGTCCGCCTTCAGTTTTATCTTCATGAAAGTAGAACTGACAGTGTTTATAACACTCTTCCTGTGAGCAATGATGAGTTTTACCAAAATGACGTAAGTGCAAGAGAAACATGGGGCCATAGCAGGATGCTAATGGGTAGAAGGAGAGTCGCAGTCCTGGGTACACCAGATGGTCACTGAGGGGCTTTGTTCTAGTAGACTCCCCAGAACCATGTGTAAACTACATCTTCTGAGAGAGTTTGATATTTATTGAATGAGTGAATGAGTAAATGAGTGAATGAGTAAATGAGTGAATGAATGAACAGGCTGGGTGAATTGCTGAGAGGAGAGAAGCTATCTTAGAGACTTTGACTGGAGAGGAGCTGGGCAGGGTGGACAGGGAGGAGACATCTGTAGGCAGGGACAGGAGCTGTGCCTCTACTTGGGAGCAGGACAGTGGCCCTGTGCCATAGCCAGCAGTTTGAATGTTCCTGATGATACTGAGTTACACAGATCTGGGCCTGGCCTTCATCCCAGTTGACAGGACACACTGCCACTTCTGCTGTGGAGCTGCAACACTACCAGAGGGCCCACATTCCAGTGTTGGGATTTTTGTCTTCGCTTTCTTTAGAAGCTGATGGATTTGTCCTTTTCTGGCTATGAACCAGGTGTGACTATAGGGCTGAGCCATAGCCTGCCACGATGGTCCCAATGGTGGGCCCAGGCTAAAGCTCAGCAGGGGAGGAGCCTATGAATCAGGACCTGCAGTGTGTGGTTCAGGCTCCCTGGTAGTTGATGCAGCTGCAGGCTGAGACCAACCGTGCAGCAAGGCCTCAGATAGATTTTGGCCCTTGGCCCCAGCCCTCTCCAGTCCTAGCCTCTGGACCCTATCATGTGGGTCTGGGGCCTCCAGAACCCTGCTTTACTGAAATGTGATCACACTGAGTCAGATTGGACAGCACATTGTCACTGGTGGTCAGTAGGGTGAGCATACTGTTCCTTTTCTTACATCGCAAAATTGGCCCATCAATAGAACAGCTTCCATATTCTAGACTGTGCTGAACAACTTACATGGACTTATTCCATTTAACCCTCACTAACATTCTAGCAGGTAGGAACTACTATTATGCTTTTTTTTTTTTTTTTTTTGTCTTTAACAGATTGAAGAATGATTAGGAAGAAGTGTTCTGGATGAATTGCACAAGGCTCATTTGCAGCCACAGCTGTGCACAGCCAAATCTTTCCCCAGAGCACAGGTTTCTGTTAGTACTAATATTGAGCTCTGCAGTCATGGGATTAGTAGTTTTTTTGTTTGTTTGTTTTTTTGTCTTTTTGAGACAGGGTCTCGCTATGCAGTTGAAGCTGGCCTTGAGCTCACTTTTGTAGCCCAGGCTGGTCTTGAACTCGCACCAATCCTCCTGCCTCAGCCTCCCGAGTGCTGGGATTACAGGCGTGAGCCACCATGCCCGGCTGGGATTAGTAGTTTATTAACCAACACATGGACAATTTTGTTGTAAAGTAACAGAGAGCTGGTACAGGAAATGGTGAAGAAGAAGCATTCACCACAAGCCTGGAGAGTGAGACACACAAAGAAGGTTTGTTATAAGGGCTGTGACTTTGGAAAAGGGATTCAACAGAAAGGTGCCCTGGTGATAAATCTCCCATCTAGACAATCTCTGCTTTCCTACCTCCAACCTGTGACTGATTCTCCCTGGCTAAAACTAGACACAGTAGATCCCTTGATTGTTAGCTGGTCTGCCCTGGGAGGAGCAGGTTCAGAGCAAAGAGAGAGCCAAGAGATTGGTTATGACTGCATGACTGGTCATCTGTCAGTAGGCCGTGTGGCTGAAACGAGGGCGTGAAACGCGAAAGTAATGGTTGTAAGCACAGATGAGCAAAGCTATCAGAGCAGTCATTTTAGCTACAGAGTATCACTGTGTTCACCCTTCAAGAAGCCATCTTTACTGTGTTTGGTGAGGTGGTTCAGTCAGTGCCTGGCTATGTTCACATTCTGACTCCAAAATGTTTCTGTTTACCATGAAACACTACAAGGAATCAAACCAAAATTATAAAGCAAGACCTAGAAGGCAGAGAAGAAAAAATTGATTTTTGTAATATAATTCAAGGGAAAAATATCACTTTCTTCTCCTTTGTTTTCTCCTTTGAAGGAGTTATCTGTTCTGGGGTTACAACTCAGTGGTAAAATGCTTGAGTAGGGACCCTAGGCTCCATCTCCAGCACCACAAGGATAAATGAATAAAAAAAACTTTAGATCACGGTGGTGATGCTTTTGATATCAGCACCCTAGAAGGATGGAAGCGGATTGCAAGTTCAAGCTCAGTTTGGGCAGCAAGATCCTGTGTCTAAGAATAAGAAGAAGACTGAGAATGTAGCTCCATGCACAGACCTTAGGTTCAACTCCAAGTCCTGGGGGACAAAAAAGAAAAACACTATCCCAACCTAACAGTAAACTCAAAAGCCTCAGTGACTCATTTCTCTTAGCAAATTATTTTAGCCTCATCTGATTTGCTTTATTGATTTTTTTATCTCCACAGGTGCAGACAGAGGGAGACAGACATTTATATAGCGACAGTGATTTAGGAGAAATTCAGATGAGCTTCTGATACAGGATCCTGAGAAGAACAGGGTAGCAGCCATGGTGTGATCCCAGGGCAACTCAGATGACCGCAGGCCCACTGAATACCTGAGAGCCCAGATAGATTTCATCTGAGCTGTTGCATTTCCTAGCATGGTTCTTCACCTTCAAAAGCAATGTGTGGTGCTCTACTTTGTCCAACAGATAAAAGAGGCTCTGATCTCAAGCCTCTAATTTTCTGTTTTCTGTGGCCCCAGCATAGGGAAGAAGTTCTCTCTCCTTCTCAGTTTTCCTTCTCAGACTGAGAAAACTTCTTTCAAAAAATACGAAATTGTTTTTGCATCTCCTGGCAACCTCCCAAAATAACCAGGTAAGATCAGTCATAAGAGAAAACAAGCATGGAAGTCTCTATGTCATACAGGCTTCTCTTCCTGTCCTTCTGGGGGCTGCTCTGAGAGAGATTACTTGGGAGGCCTTTTTTTTTTTTTTTTCTTTCAGTTTTTCTCAGGTTTTTAAATTAATTTTAATGAAAAGAAATAGCAATGAGATAGTTTCACAATGCATTAGTAAGGCAGTTCCAATAATTAATATATTGCATATTGTTGCCTTTGTAATATTTGTTCAGAGTACAAGGTGCAGACTTGATATCTTGTGTAAACACTATTAGTACAAATCTTTCTTCTCAGTGAACTAAGAGAAAGTTGCTGTATATATAGTCCAATAGTCCATAATAGTAGTGGGTTAGCAGAACTGGCAATATCAGAAGCTTTGACTTGACAATGATTGCTATACTCCCTCCCAAGTAAATGTTTGTTTAAAAATAATAATAAAAGAGAATAAGAGACAAGAAAAACTGCTATAGGTAGGATTATTCTGCTGCAATTTAGTATATGACTAAATTCCTTAATTTCTATGTAAAAATGCATAATTTTTTCACATTCTATAGGTATTTAAAATTTAGAATATCAACAATTTATGGAAAGTACATGTTCCATGTTATGTCTTAGGCCCTTGGTATTCAGAAAAATAGTAAACTTAAGCTCAAGTGTCTATGTTATAAGGAATAATATCATTAACAACTTAAGTTGGCAGACCAAAAAATTAGAGAAAAAGAAGGGCTACAAGAATAGCCAATATTTTGGCCCTAGCCCTTCAAGATTAGTGAGGTCTCAGGGCATAGGAGAACTTGTACTATAATATCATATAACTCAGTGCTGTCCCAAATTTTCTGTATTAGGAGATTATGGAGCCACAGAGGAAAGTGATCAATGATGCATAGTGTGCCTAAGGAGAGTCACCTAAAGAGAAAACATTCTGTCAAGCTTTCACAGACAGCTAAATGATCAAGCAATGGTCATGACTCATCCAGAGGGCTGACACTGTCAAAAGATCTACAAACAGCTGCACATGATTTCAAGGTAAATCCTGACGGGACTTGAATAACCTTGTCAGATACCTGGGAGGCTTTATCTGCATATAAAGAGCTCTGTCCATGGCAAAGTCCACCTCTCTCTCCCAAAACTTGTCTGGATCCCCTGTTTTCTTCTTACTCTCTCTGTTTCCATGTCCTATAAGGAAAGCTACTTAAGGACCTAAAGCTTGCTAGGTTTTTGGCTGACCACATTCCTGTGAGTCTTTCTCAGTTCATTCCAGTAAACTTCCAGGAGCAAGTATTTCTTCGGTTCTACAGTGCCACTTGCTCCATGAGCCCAAAGGAGTTTGTTTAATGGTTGCTGCATTTCTCCACATGTAAGGTTAGCAGCAAAGGGTAGAAGGAGGTAACTTGAGGGAACATGTTAAGGAAGGAGCTCTACTTTGGGCCTCCAGGTGCATGACAATAACTAGGGAGTGGTGAGCCAAGACTGATAATGTAGGGAGTTGTAGTTTAATATCCACAGCTCAGACAAACTACAAAGAGGATTGTTCTGTGGCTGTCCAGCCCTGAGGCCTCCCCAGACTTCAAGGCCCTTCTTTTTGTGTTAATATGCCTGTCTTATTGATTTGATTTTAACTGCCTGTATTCTTTCTAAACTTTTTATGTGATTCTGTCTGATATTTTTTTGCCATAGCATAAGTGTATCTTTTAGTTGTCACACAGTGTGATGTTGAGCTGGTGTCAGGAGAATGGAGATCTGGATAAATGATGACTCTGTGTGCAGAACTAGAGACATAGCTCCTGCCCACTGCCATCAACTTCCTCTACATTGAGTTTGTCAGCAAAGCTCTGTAGGAAGTGCTAACATGAGGCCTGAGCAAACTGTCCCCTGGAAATTTAAAGCAAAGAATCCACTTCATTAAAAACATTAGAATATTAGCTAGCCCTAGATGAAAATTGTAAATGTTACATCTAAAACTAGCTAATATGGCTTTCGTTTAATACAACCCTTCAAATTTAGGTTTCAGTGTTGTCTTGGAAATAGAAGAAAATAATCAACTTTTATCTATGTGCTCAAAAGAATCTGTGGGTTGGTGTTACCTGGGGGGCCCGTGTCTGCATCTGTCTGGTGGGCCAGCAATTTCTGGGACTTGGTCTTCCAGGACCCCCTTGCTGAGTTCTTGAAGCTCCCTAGTTGCATTCAGGACCCAGGTGGATAAACCCTCTTCAGCCTCCTTTGATTCTACCTGGAGAAGGGAGGTGCTGTCGCCGTTCTGGCTGGAGAGATGCTGTATGCCCACTCCAAGGGTGCCATGAAGGATACAAACTTGGTAGCTTCAAACAGCAACATATCTGAAGGCCTAAATAAAAAATGTCATGAGGGTTGGCTCTGGAACTGGAGCCAGAATGTCCTCTGTGCCTCTCTCCTAGTGTTGGGGAATATCTCATTCTCCATAGACACCACATGAGTCTCTGCCTTGCAATCAGGGGTCACAGTCCATTCTATGTATCTACATCTTTTAATGGTCTTTTTACTGTCACTAATCATGGAATTTACAGCTTTTCCTAAATCTAGTATGACTTCTTCTAAACTTTTTATGTCACATTTGCAAAGAGCCTATTTTCAAATGAGGCCAGAATCTAAAATTCTTTTTTTTTGGTGGGACTGAGGTTCAAACTCACGACCTTGCACTTGCCAGGCAGGCACTTGTGCCACGGAGCTATCTCCCCAGCCCCGAGAATCTAAAATTCTGATGCTCAGGATCATGGGAGACATGCTATTTGATGCAGTGCAACTCTTCTCACCTAGGCCTTAAAAGAATGTACTGCATCATTCAGGCTGATGTGAGGTTTTATTCACCACCAGAGCCTATATTTCTATGTACAAACTCATCCAGAAAGAACTAGAAAACTAGGGTTTGGGTTTATTTATTTGTTTGTTTGGACTTTGTTTTTGAGACAAGGTCTTGCTGTGGCCAGGCTGGCCTTAAACTCTCTATGTGGTCCAAGCTGGCCATCCACTTGCTATATAGCCTAGGTTTCCCAGGAGCTCCCAGTGATCCTCCTGCCACAGCCTCCCAAGTGATGGGATTACATGTGTGCACCACCACACATTTGGATACTTTTTTTTTTTTGCCTTGTTGAGACAGGGTCTCACTATGCAGTTCAGGCTGGCTTTGAGCTCACTTTTATAGCCCAGGCTGGTCTCAAACTCACACCAATCCTCCTGTCCCAGCCTCCCAAGTGCTGGGATTACAGGCGTACACCACCATGCCCGGCTTTGGATACATGTTTTAAAATGATGTCTCAGAGAAAATATTGGACATACAGCTTCTTGAAAGCCTGCCAGATAGTTCCATGTGTTGAGAAAGTACACTGTGGCAATTCTATCATTGGTGTCAATAGTAAATAATAAAGCTAGCATGTGTTGGACACTCACCATTTGTCAGAGAATATGTCAAATATTTCAAACATAGCATTGAATGAGAATTCAACCCTCCTAGCAATTCTGTGAAATAAGTGCTTTAACAGTAACCTCATTTTCCAGATGAGGGAATTAAGGTTTCTAGAGTTAAATAATTTATCAAAGGTAATGGTGTCCTTAAATGGAGTTCAGAATCCAGAAATTGAGCTTTAAATGGTTCTTAGAGTGATCTCACTAAAAAAAAAAAAAAAAAAAAAAAAAGACATCATCTCCATTCAACAGATGAGAAAACTGTGTTTAACAAACCAAGACAGTTATTCAATATCTCACAGCCAATAAATCTAGAATGCAAATCTTCCATATTTTCCCTTAAATATACATTCTTTTCACAGCTTCTGATGGGCAGTATAGTTTCACAAAGGTCCAACTTGTGACAGAAATGAGAAAAGAGGGTGGCTGGGTCTTGAAAGGCTCAGTTGATCACACAAGAGGACCCTGAAACATGTACTTTGCATAAGAAGTCCTGAAGCCATACTTGGACCATGCTGAGGTTAGGCAGGCCCACTGGTCACTTTTTCCCAGAGTCTGTGGGGAGACATAGGGCACCTCCATCCCCTCCATGGAAGTTCTCCAAGCGCAGGCGGTGGCTCAAATTGAAAACCTATTTTAAGGTTTAGACTCTTAATCTGCATCCAGCTCATTTCCTTTCCTGTACCCCCTGCCCTGCTCCACTTTTTTTCTCCGTTTGTTTCACTAATTTGTAAATGCTTTCCCAGGCTTCCTGTCATTTGTGTAGTGTATCATTTCCCCTATAAGATTACCTTTGAGCTTTATGTTAAACTGTGTCTCAGTCTCTTGTTTCTAAAATAAATAGTCATGTGATCTGCTTCATACAAGTTTATGATCAAGTGAGATAATGGTTTACTATCAGTTGAAGGAACATTCAGTTATAAAGAGCAAGAGTCCAATTTGACCAAGGCACTTTCTAGCAAATCACAGAAAATAAGAAGTCACCTATACTCTTTATATGTTAGCACAATTAGGCCTTATCTTAAAATAGTCTATTCCAGTTTGTTGATAAACCATTCAAATACTTATTTTATTTTAACAAAAAGACAAAAATGGAATAACATGAAAATACAAAATTTTAAAACAAGACGATAGAAAATTAACAATAGTCATTGTATTACATACTATTATCTTCAAAATAGTTCTTCAAATTACCAGATGTAGGCATGCAAGCTTGATCAAGTAAACATTAAAAATTACTTTCAATAAAACAATAGAAATGAGTACTACAATTATCTTAGCATATATATATATATATACACATATACATATATATGGGTGCTTTTCACAAGAAGTCCTGAAGCCATATAAGTAAGTATACATATACAGATACATATGTATGTATAAATATGTGTATATACATATGTATAAGCCACGCCATATGCATATACATTTTTTTCCAATCTTTTTCTTCTTTCACTCATTCCAGTTGTTATTTCTTTTAGAGAAGTTTCTTTTCTCCAACATCTATTGTACCTTTCAATTTTATTTACTCTTTTAGGTTCTTACACTACCAAGACAGTATGATGCTTACACATGTGAATCTTAATTTATTTCACTTGTGAGTATGGTCTCTAGTTGTATCCTAGATACAAAGATAAGTCTCAAGCTTATCTTTATAGCTGAGTAATATTCCTTTTTATAAAAATATCATAACATTTTTATCCATTCTTCAGTGTTGGGTATTTGTGTTGTTTCCAAGATTTAATTATTACAAATTACAGTACTGTAAACATGGATGCACATATATCACTTCAGGTCTTCTGGAAAAATATCCAGAAGGGGAATAGCTGGACAGAATGGAACTTCTCATACTAGTTTTTGAGGATTCCTCACAGTCATTTCCATGCTAGTTGCACTCCCACCAATAGTGGAGAAGGGTTTTTTCCCCCTATACCTTTGCCAGTATTTTTTATCAATTGATCTCTTGATGACAGGCATTCTTTCTGGGATGAGATGGAATCTCAGTGTTGTTTTAATTTGTGTGTCTTGGATGACAAATTATGTTGAACATTTTTTTCATCTATTTATTTGTGATTCGTATTTCTTCATCTGAGAAGTATGTGTTTATCTGAGACGCCCACTTTCAGATTGGATTTTTGAATTTCGGGGATCTCATTTTTTAAAAAAATTATTTATATGTTCTAGATAGAAGTTCTTTACAAGACAATTGGCTAAAATTTTTTTCCAATTTATGGGTTTTCTTTTTACTCCATTGGTGATTTCTTTTGACTTACAGAAACTTCAAAAAGATGAGATCCCAATTATTGATTCTTTGAAGTATTGCCTATGCAGTTTGATTTTTATTCAGGAACTCTCTGCCTACCCTATATCTTCAAGATTTCTGCAAAATTTTTCCAGTAGGTTTAGAGTTTCTGTTTTAATATTTAAATCTTTGATCCATTTTTACTTTAGTTTAATGAATGGTGATAGACATGATTCTAGTTTGAGCCTTTAGCATGTGGAAGGCAGTTTTTCCAGCACCATTTATTAAAAAGACTATTTTTCTTCCAGTGAACACCTTTGGTGCCTTTGTCAAAAATAAGGTGGCTGAGTGTGATTGTGATTGTAGTCTGTTCCATTGATCCTCAGGTCTATTTTTATGCCAATACCATGCTGATATTATCACAATAGCTTTGTAGTATAATTTGAAAAAGGGATTGTGATGCCCTCTGCCATGACTTTCTTGCTCAGGATTGCTTTTGCTTTTCTGGTTCCACATGAATTTTTGAAATGTTTTCTCTAGATCCATAAGGTATACTACTTTTATTAATCTGCATAACAATTTTGGGAGTATGGACCATTTTCACAAAGTTGGTTCTTCCTACTAAGGAGCAAGAAATATTTTTCTTTTTCTGAAATACTCTTTGATCTTTTTTTTTCAGAGTACTATAATTTTCACTTTTTGAATCCAAAGTGTTTCATATCTTTGGGTTTTATTGTGCTTTTTTTTTTTTTTTTTTTTTGAAACAGGGTCTCACTGTACACAGTTCAGGCTGGCTTGGAGCTCACTTTTGTAGCTCAGGCTGGTCTCGAACTCGCAACGATCCTCCTGCCTCAGCCTCCCAAGTGCTGGGATTACAGGCGTGAGCCACCACGCCCGGCATGGGTTTTATTGTGAAAGGCATGATTTCCCTAATTTCTCTGTCAGTGTGTTTGTTTGTGTATAGGAATGCTATTGATTTTAAGTGTTTGCGTTTTATCTAGCTATGCTATTGAATTTATTAATCTTAGAAGTCTTGGTGAAGTTTTTGGGGTCTTCTATGTGTAGTATCAGGTCACCTGTGAATAATAGTATTTACTTCTTCTTTTCCTATCCTCATTCCTTTTATTTCTCTCTCTCTTACCTAATTGCTCCAGCTTATGTTTCCAGAACTATGTTGAATAAGAGTGGTGATAGTAGGCATCTTTGTCTTGTTTCTGATTTTAAATTGAAAGTTTTCAGTTTTGTGTCCATTTAGTATGATATTGGCTGTTGCTTTGTCATAGATGGTTCTTATCAGATTGAGGTAAAGTCCATCTATTCTTGTGTTTCTTGCTCTTGTTTTTACTCATCAAAATAAAAGAAAATTATAAAAACACCCCAAAAGAAAAAAAGTATTCTGATTTTCTGTAGGTTTTTTTTTTTAATCATGATTTAGTGTTACCCTTTATTAAAAGTCTTTTCTACACCTATTAAGATGATCATGTGATTCTTGTCTTTGGTTCTGTTGATATGGTGCATTACATTTATGGATTTCCATATATTGAACTATCCTGTGTTCCTAGGGTGAGTACCACTTAATCATGATGTATAATCTTCTTGATGATTTGCTGCATTGTTTGCCAGCATTTTATTGAGAATTTTTGCATCTGTGTTCCTCAGGGAGATTGGCCTGTAGTTCTCCTTTTTGACTGGGTTTTTGTCTAGTTTGGTGTCAGGGTAATACTTGCTTCTAGGAATTAGATAGAGAGAATTGCTTCACTTTCTATTTTATTAAAGGTTTTGAGAAGAATTGGTATCGAATCTTCTCTAAGTTTGTTTGTGCAATTTAGCTGTAAATCCATCAGAAAAGCTAGCCTTTTCTTTGTTGATAATTTTTTTTATTATGTTTTCAATTTTGTTGGCTGAATCTTCTCTAAGTTTGTGCAATTTAGCTGTAAATCCATCAGAAAAGCTAGGCTTTTCTTTGTTGATAATGGTTCTTACTGTGTTTTCAATTTTGTTGGCTGATACTGGGTTATTCATAATTTTATATCTTCTTGATTTAGCTTTGGTAATCCATATGTATCTAGGAATTGGTTTATTTCTTGTATTTTGCATCCTATGAAAGTGAAGATTTTCAAAGTAAGTATTGCTGATCTCCTGAATTTCTACAGACTCTGTAGTGATTTCATCTCTTTTATTCCTTATTGCATGAATTTGAGGGTTTTTTGCTTTTTCTGACAGGGTTGGCTAGGAGTTTATCAATATGATTTTTTTTTCAAAGAACCAATTCTTTGATTCATTGATCTTTGTATTATTTTCTCAGTCTCCATCGTACTGATTTCTCCTCTGATCTTTATAATTTTCTCTCTTCTTTGGGCTTTGGGATTGACTTGCTGTTATTTTTCTACAAGCTTAAGGTGCAGCATAATTTTTTATTTATTATGTCCTCCTGAATTGCAATTCTTCAACATAACTTTTTCTCTGGAGTCTCCTTTCATTTCATCTGCAGGTTCAGGCAGGTTGTATCTCCATTTTTGTTTGATTGTACATATTTGATTTCTTCTGTGACCCATTTGTTGTTCAGGAAGGTGTTATTTAATTTCTATGACTTATGGAGGCTTTTCTTGTTTGTTTGTTTTTTGATTTTTTTTTTTTTTTTTTTTTTTTTTTTTTTTTTTTTTTTTTTTTGTACAGGGTCTGCAGTGTCTCATTACACAGGTCAGACTCATAGTAATTCTCCTCTTTTCAGCTTCCCAAGCAACAACACTACACCCAATCACAATCACCATCTCAGTGCATCCTGAGGGTAGGGTCAGGCTGTCATACCAGGGATTGAATGCCAGTCCCTGCATCTGCCTAAGCAGGCTCTTTAATCCAAAGAGCAACTTGTCTTTATCAAGTTTTAGCAAATTTCTTTTGTCAATAATTCCCAGGTTTATTGCACTGTGGTCTGATAATATTCATGGGATAATTTCAATTCCTTGCATTTACTGAAGCATGTTCAGTGGCTAGCATATGGTCTATTTTAGAGACTGTCATGTGTACAACTGAGAAACATATATTGCAGTGTTGTTGAATGGCATTTGTGTAAAGTTCTAATGAGTTCATTTGTTCACAAGTTTGGTTTATTTCTGTAATTTCTTTACTAAATTATGTTACATTATCTATCTCTTTGTGATAATGGGGTATGAAAGTCTCCATTATGCTGTATTATTGATTATTTGATTTTTCATGGCTGTTAAAATTTGTCTTGTATGGTTGGGTGCTCCTACATTTGGTGTGTATATATTTGTGGTTATTATCTCTTCCTCTACAGTTTTCCCCTAACAAGTATGTAGTGACCTTCTTTATCTCTTTTGATCATTTTTGTTTGAAGTTCACATCATCTGTAACCAGAATAACTACCCCTGCTTTTTTCTAGGTTGCTATCACATGGAGTATTGTTCCCTATCCTTTGAGTTTCCATCTGTGAATTTCTTTTTGAATTAAATGTGTTGTATATGGCATATTTTTGGATTTTTGTCTCTTGGTCTACTCTGGAAGTCTATACAGATAAGACAAAAGCCTAAATTATCATCTCAAGAAGTAGAGAGCAATAAACAAACTCCAGGGATGCTGGGGTCATTTGGGAATTTCTGAAAGCTTGGGTTCAAAGAAGCAGATACCAATCTCTCCTTCTGGCTCCCTGTTGTCTCCTCCCTTGCTTGGGATGTTACTGGTTGTCTCCTGCTTGGAATCTTTTCAATTAACATTTGTTTGAGCTGGGCGTGGTGGCTCACGCCTGTAATCCCAGCACTTGGGAGGCTGAGGCAGGAGGATCGGTGCGAGTTCGAGACCAGCCTGGGCTACAAAAGTGAGCTCAAGGCCAGCCTCAACTGCATAGTGAGACCCTGCCTCAAAAAGACAAAAAAAAAAAAAAAAAACATTTGTTTGAACCTAGTATTAGGCACATGGTAAAAGATATGGTGACTTGTAGTCTGTATTCACCAAAGCAGTTACACACATTCCTTAACCTGTCTTTTAGTACTCAACAAAAGTAAGATACCTCCGTGGGTCGGGGCTCACTTTGAGAGAGACAAATCTTAGTGAGACCTCTGAGCTAAATTCCTTGGTTCTTCTCATCATTTCTTTTGACACTGATGCACACAGCATACAACAGAAGTCTCCTTCTCTTTGTTGATGAATTGAGGCCATTTATACAGATATATATTATTACTGATATATTATTACTGATATATATATTGGTTTATCTTTGTCATGTTATCTTCCCACTATTTCTCCCTGTGTAATTGATTGTCCTGCTTGGTCGTTGTTTTGTATTGTTGTTCTTGGAATTGTGGTCATTTTTGTCTCTTTCTAGAATATCTTTCAGCACTCTTTGTAGGGTTGGTTTAGTAGTCATGAATTTCTTTATTTTTTCTTTGTCATGGGAGTGTTTGTCCATAAATTTTGAAAGATAGTTTTGCAGGGTACATAAATTAATGTTGGAAGTTGTTTCCTTTTAGAACCTGAAAGAGTTCACTGTAGGCTCTTATTGACTTGATGGTTTGTGTTGAGAAATCTGCCTTGATTCTGGTAAGTTTTCCTTCACAGGCAATCTGTTCCTTTTCTCTAACTGCTTTTAATATTCTGTTCTTTTGCTGAATTTCTGGGACTTTGGTTATTGTAGGTCTGGCTGTAAATTTACTTTTGTTATAGCTCATTAGAGTTCTGTATGCCTCACTTAACTGTATGCCAGATTCTTTTCTCATGCTTGGGAAATTTTCTGCTATTACTTCTATAAGTAGTTTTTTTTTTTTTTTTTTTAATGTCATTCATATTACCTCCTACCATTTTGACACCCAACAGTCTTATATTGTTTTCCTTATCTTGCAGCTGTTGAACTGTTATGTCTTGGTTCCTTGTTATTTGTTAAAGTTCTATCCTTTTGTGATTGCTAGCTGCAATACTATCTTCAGGATCTGAAAGTCTATCTTCAGTTTTATTCAAGCAGATTTATCAGCATTCAAATGAATTGTTAATTTCCTGAATATCTGTTTGTTTTTTTTTTTTTTTTTTTTTTTTTTTTTTTTTTTTTTTTTTTGTTGTTGTTGTTTTGTTTTGTTTTGAACTATCAGATAACTTTTAATCCAAAAATTTAAGTGAAGTTACAAAAATATCTTGGTGCATTTTAGGAATCAACATAGGCACACACACCTACGGGCCACATCCACATACAAGATCTTGCTGTTATGGGTTGCATCTAGCTGTCCCCTGAAAGCCTCATGCGGTCATAGGTGGGGACTTCTAGAGTTTGTGACTAACTCATGATCCACTGGGATTATGGGTGATCCAAGGATTGGATTATGGGTATGGCTTGAGGCGAGAAGCCTTAATGTAAGAGAGACAGTGGAAGACTCTCTGTTGCCTCCGTTGCTACTGTTGCTGTTCTGCCGCCATGGACTGCTGGCCTCTGCCGTGTACTGCTCTTCCTTGGAGCTGGCCGAGCATGGACTGAAACCTCCAGTAACTGAGCTAACTAAACCATTCCTTCCTTCATTTTGGGTGTTGGGTATTTGCACCAGCAACAATAGTAACTGAGACACTCGCCAGGTGGGGTGTGAGCAGCCAATCAGGCTCCCCATGCCTGGCTTCCCCTCTGCCCCGCCCTCTCACTTGCAACTCTCTGTGTTGCAGAAAGTACATAAGTAGCTGGGAAGTGTTAAAGTGTTGGAAGCAATGCACAATCAGAGATGAAGGGTGTCTCGCTCTGAGTATTTTCACTCTGCGCTTCACTGCTACAAGCCAGGTGGGTGTACATTTTTGGAGGGCCGATTTTATTACTGGGAGAGATGGATGAGAAGATGGGAAGAAAATGCTTTATATCTATACGTTTTTGAAAGTTCAATCCACGAGAAAGCAGGCAGGAGTCAGTTTCCGGTGGGGGGGACGTTCTCATGGAGGTACCACAAGGCCAAGTCCGTCCACTTCATTTCCTGCTCTTTCACAGATTCTGTGGTGCCACCGTTGTCTTGTTCCGGCTCTGCAAGTTCATTCAGTGGTATTGCAACATCCTCGTAAGGCAGCTTGTCCTCCCGCCATGCATCATCAATCAAATCCAAGATCCGTCCATCTCTCTGTACCTCACTATCCATCTTCCTACAGCTGCGGTCCTGTCAGATCCTCATCCAGGGCACTGGAACCGCTACGCCCGGACTGAACCTCGGCATCACGTGACCCGCACTGGCGACGTTTCTGAGTCTCCGGATGTGGGTGAGCCCACTCTTGTACGGAGGCGGGGTGTCAAGAAAAAACTTTACACTAACTAAGATTGCGGAGGCAGTGGGCGGAGTGGAAGTGCCGACGCGGGAGGCTGGACAAAAGGTTGGCGGTGACGCGCGTGCGCGCCCCGGCCTCCGGTAACGGCGGGAAGGCTCGAGGCGCGCGTGGGTAGTCTGTAGCTGTTTGTACTCACGGAAGACCTGCGAGGCGCGGGCGTGTCCATGTGGTGCGCACATGGACGTGGCCGCCGAGGTGCCGCTGGTTTCCCGGCTGCATGGCTCGCGGCAGCTTACCGCTGCAGCCCGCAGGAGGCCGGGCCCACCCCGAGGCCCTTCCTGGATATCTGTTTGAATCAGTTTCGTGTATTGTAATTCTTGCTTATGCTGTTAATTCAAGGTTTCCATAATTTTACCATTTCCTTTTTTATCTATGTCTTCTTTTGATATGCTGAACAGTATCATTATGGTTGTCAGTTCTTTTTTACTTGAGAGATTATTTCTGGTCTGATTTTGTCTATAGCCTGTAACTATTTCTTTACTTCAGTTGCTATCATTTCAGAAATTTCAGATGTGTGCCTTCCAAGTTCTTCTATGTTGATGTCTCCAGAACTTGTTCAGAAGGTGGAGGTCTGAGACTGCATTTTGCTCCATTTTGTCATTTCCAGGGTCACTCCTGAAATTGTAGAGATGTGTGTGTGGGAGATCATGGAGTCTCATCTCTCTGGGGAAGTCCACTATGGTTCCCTGGGTTTGCCAAAATTCAGAATTGTTCCCTTGATTAAATTTGAAGCACTTAGTTTTGAAGTAATAAGTACTGATTTATTTTCATTCAGACTTCTACAAGGTGAGAGCTCACACCTTGTGTTAGCGTATGTTGTACCTGGTCTTGTCCTCAGTGACAGCTGCCACAGACTCAGTCTTATCACATAGTTTCATTCCTAGGCTAAAAGGAAAGTGACGCTCTGATACTTCCTGACACAACTTTCCCTACAGCCCTGAGAGCTCCAAGTATTCCTTTGTTTCATTGCTGTGGGACTCTAAGGGGTACTTCTGACACTTAGGAAAAGAAGTTACTTCACAGCTACATGTTTTCAGTTTTTCAGGTACATCCCAGAAATGAGAGAGAACACTGATGTCACCAAGAGGAAACTGGTAGGTGTAAGCTGGGCCTTGGAAGATGCTATGCCTGACCTTGATAGTGAGACAAAAACTGATAAAGAATAAAGGGCCAGCTTTGCAAGGATAGAAGGCACAGCAGCTCCCAGGAAGGAGCTATCAAGTGGAGCCAGAGGGACCACAATACATGGAGCTGCTCAAATTTTCTGTGGTGAACTTTTTCTCCCATCTCTCAGTTTCCTATTGGCCAGTCCCTTTCTAAAACATACTACACTAATTACTGCAAATGCAAAATTGAAATCAAAGATTACAGAATACAGGCCCAGATTTTATGTTGAAACCTAACAGATATAAACTTATACCATCAAATTGTTACAGAAGTTTCTCGCCACCCAGTAATGACATTGTCTGACATAGGTTCCTCATGAGCCATTACATGGAGGAAGAACATTGGTCTGTCTGGCTCCATGAGGCTGGAGGGACAGTGTTTCCCATACCACCTTCTCATGAGGAGCACTTGTGACAATGTCTCCACACTGTGGTTGAATGAGGGGTGGTGATTTGGGAGTTGGTCTAATGTGCAGCCAAAGTCATGAAACACTGCTTTACAATAAAATGTCTTTTATCCAAACTTTGCTCTTCCAACTACTGCCAACAACTAGATCTGATATAAAATTTTAAAATATTTCAATATAGATGCTAATTGGTTTCCTTGATACTACCAGTTTATCTTACTCCATTGAAAAGAAATATTTGTTTTATTATCTATTTCTTTTTGGTTAGAAAAGACTGACATTTCTCCTGATGTGCTGTGGATGTGCTCTCACTAACTGGTGCCATTGCCTTTCAGGTTGGTAAGTTTTTTGAATATTAAACCATCCATGATTTTCAGGCAGCCGCCATGGCTGGACAAGAGGATCCTGTGCAGCAAGGGATTCACCAGGACTGGGCAGACTGGGAATATGTTGAGCTCGTTACCAGCACCATCAAGAAAACCACGGACTTTCCCAACTCATTCGATATGTCCTGTCATTCAAGACTTGCAACCTTGAATGCGAAGTTGACAGCACTGGAGCGGAGGATAGAGTGCACTGAAGTGCAAGTGACAAAAGGTAAGACTCACCTAGAGCTGCACCACCTGCTGCTGGGATGCGTTTTACAGAACCTAGGCTGCATGGAGAAGGCCCAGCAGCCTCAGCTCCTCCTCTTCTCCTTCAAGAGCAACAGGGCTTTTTCTTGTTTTTCTTTTTCCAAAGGTCCAGCCTTTGCGCTCTGCAAAGTGAGAGTGTGGTGTGGTGTGGCACAGGAATATGTCCAGGGTCTCCTGGAAACAGCTTAGGCATTTACCTTCCAATGAGGCATGGAGTCACTCGGTGTATCTCAGGTGTTCAGAACCCAGAACCTGGCTCTGTGAAGGCCCTCGTCCCATTCTTAGACTTTCCTTAAGCTCCCATCACTCTGCCTTTGTCTGCTATTGGCCTCAGTGAGGGTGGAGTGTGGTGTTGGTGTCCTGGCTGAGCCACTCAGACCCTCTCAGTGACTGCCACAGAATGTTGCTGACCTTCCACTTCATTTTGGAGAGGTCCAAGCCAGTCCCCACAGTTGGCTCGAAGGAACATTTTCAGAATTTTCTTTTTGTCACTTAGTCAATCTGTGCCTTTCATTGTTCCCTAATAAATTCTTCAACATAAATAAATAAATAAATAAATAAATAAATAAATAAATAAATAAACAAACTATCCATTGTGCTCCTTATGCAGGTTTATGTCTCATACTCTGAATGAGTACTTTGATAATACTGGTACACAATGTAATAGCAATTTTCTTATTATTTGATTTTGAAATTTTATTTCTTTTTTATGTATTTAGTACAGGGTCTATAGGGTCTCACTACACAGATTGAACTTGTGATCTGCCTGTTTTTAGCCTCCCAGGTGCTGAGATTAGAGGCACATGCCACCCTTCCCTGTCTCAATTGTCATTTCAGCTTGCCTGGTGTATGGGGCTGGCATGGCATTTGGTGCTGGGGATCCAACCCTGGTCCCTGCACTCTGCCTAAGAAAGCCTTTAGTCTACTGAGCTCATTTTTTTCTTAATAAGAAAAATACTTTCCAAATACCCTGAAAGTACAGAATTTGGGCATTCTAGCACTGTTCACCCAAGATAAAAGTCTGATTCTTGTTTTTTGGAGATCATTATCTTGGCATTTATAAGAAAACTCTTAATGAATTCCTTTCAGAAACAATGACTTATTTTGCTTGCAAATGAAAATGTGCCAACCATCTGATTTAAATTTGTTTCCTGTGTGACTTTACCAGGAGAAAGAACATTTTACAAAGTGGTGCTTGTGAATTCATGTGTAAAACTAGATTCTATATTTTATCAGCTAAGAGACCAAGATCAAGTTACCCAGAATGTCTGAGACTTCCTTTCTTATTTTCTTTTTCAAAGAATTTGTTGGGAAATTTCAATGAAACATCCCACAATAACAGAGGACACATTTGTATCTGGAGGTAGTGTTAATTGCCCATCTCTGGGGTAACATGTGCCCATCCTATTCAGAAGTGGCATCTAACTGGCAAGCACAAGGTCCTGAGTTCAATCTCTGGGTACCACACACACACACACACACACTCACACACACACACACACACACACACACACACACATACAGGTTTCCTACAGAAAAAAACAAAACAATAAAAATGATACCGAATTTCAAAACAAGATGATAGGAAGTTAACAATGATTGCTTGAGCTGGGCATGGTGGCGCACACCTGTAATCCCAGCACTTGGGAGGATGAGGCAGGAGGATTGGCACAAATTCGAGACCAGCCTGGGCTATAAAAGTGAGCTCAAGGCTAGCCTGAACTGCATAGCGAGAACCTGTCTCAAAAAAAAAGGTTGCTATATTACATATGTTATCTTTAATGCAGTTGTTTACATTACCATAAGAATGCCAGATTGACTGAACAATTAATTATTACTTTCAATAAACACATAAAAATCAGTAGTACAATAATCTTTTCTCCTTTCCCTCATCTCAGTTGTTTTTTCCATTTATTTATTCATATATTTTTTGGTACCAGAGATCAAACTCAAGACCTTGTGCCCCAACCCCTGTTCTTTTAGAAAAAGATAAACATAGCAATGAAACCAAGTTTCAAAATAAGTTATTATGACAGATATAATAGTTGATAAATTGTGTCTTTTTGTCTTCTTAGTAATCATAGTAGAAATTGTATAAATGCTACTTGTCTATACAATATTAACAACTTTCTTTTAATGAACTAAGAGAAACTACTGTGTAACAATTATAACTGATAACCAATAGATATTATATAATTTCTTTTTTCCTTTCCTCATTTCTCCTTCCTCTATCACAACTTCTTTCTTTCTTTCTTTCTTTCTTTCTGAATAATTTCTTCCCAATTTGAAATATTTATTATACATTTCGGGTCTTATCTCTTTGTTCATTTTTTCACATTAGTGAGACGGTATGTACTATATTTATCCATGCAGGTCTTACCTATTTCACTTATGAGTATAGTCTTGAGTTGCATCCATTTACTTATAAAAGATTCCATTGATCATTTTTATGGCTGAGTAGTATATTTAAAAAAAAAAACTTTTTTTTTTTTTTTTTTTTTCGCCTTTTTTGAGACAGGGTCTCGCTATACAGTTGAGGCTGGCCTTGAGCTCACTTTTGTAGCCCAGGCTGGTCTCGAACTCACACCAATCCTCCTGCCTCAGCCTCCCGAGTGCTGGGATTACAGGTGTGCGCCACCACGCCCGGCTAAAAAAAAAAAAAAAAATTTTTAAAAATCCATTCTTCTGTTGATGGACATCTGGGTTGTTTCTAAGATTTAGCTATTACAAATTATACTGCTATAAACTAGGGTGCACGTGCATCACTGTGGTGTGGTGATTTTAATTCTCCTGGGAAGATACCCAGAAGGGGAATAGCTGGTCAAATGGGACCTCCAGTCTTATTTTTCCTTTTTTAGGAATCTCCACACTGATATCCACAATGGTTGTACCACTCTACACTCCCACCAACAGTAGAGAAGTGTTCCTTTCCTTTACAACTTCACCAGCATTTCTTATCATTGATTTTTCAATGATAGCCTTCTTTGTGGGGTAAGATGGAATCCCAGCATTGTTTTAATTTGCATGTCTCAAATGACCAATGATGTTGAACATTTTTTCATGTATTTATTTGCTATTTGTATTTCTTTGTCTGAGAAGTGCCTATTCATCTCTGTTGTTCACTTTGGACTAGGTCTTTGCATTTGGGTGTCTAATTTTTTCAGTTATTTATATGTTCTAAGTATAAGTCCTTTGTGAGACAACTTGCTATAGTTTTTCCAGTTTTATTTTAAAGGAAAAAAAATACAAAATTTCAAAACAAGATAGTAGGATAGTAATAATAGTACATTGCTTTTTTTTGTCTTTTTGAGACAGGGTCTCGCTATGCAGTTCAGGCTGGCCTTGAGCTCACTTTTGTAGCCCAGGCTGGTCTCGAACTCACACCGATCCTCCTGCCTCAGCCTCCCAAGTGCTGGGATTACAGGCGTGAGCCACCATGCCCGGCCATTGCTTAGTTTTTATTCTTTTTTTTTTTTTTTTTTACTACCAGCTGAGCCTGCGCTGGGGGTCAGGCTAGCACAGCATGTGGTGCTGCAGATTGAACTATGGTCCCTGTGGTTGTGTAAGCTTGCCTAAGCCTCATTGGCCCCACATTACTTATTGTTTTCTTCAAAGTAGTTGCTCATGTTATAAGAAAAGAGCATGAAAAAGAAAAGATCATAAAAAAATTGATCAAGCAATATAGAAGCAAACTTTTTTTCCCAAAAAGCAGAATATGTTTATTTTGGGATAGAAAGCTCTTGTCTGAAAGAGGGACATTAAGGGGACCTGAATGGTTTGACCAGGAAGGTGTCTTTTCTGAGAACTTTTATAGTGTAAAACCATGTGGTGAGGTGGGTCTAAGGTGAAAAACTTGCGAACTCACTTAGGTGGGCATAAGGTAGGACAAAACTATGGTCAACCAATGAGATTACAAGCACTATTGCTCAGGTAAATTGCTTAAATCCAGGACCAAATGATAAACATTTCCTTTCAATGAACTATTAGCAATTAGCAGTACAACTATTTTGTGTATATATATATATATATTTTTTTTTTTTTGGATTTCAAAATTTTATTTCCTTCTCCCGGGTATTTTGTATATATATTTACTTTTCTTTTTCTCTTCTGTCTATTCTCCTTTCCCCCATCCCAGTTTCTCATTTCTTTTGAACATATTATAATAGACATTGCGTGACAGTTTTGAAACTGCAAAGCTCAATTTCATGCACAAATCCTAGAGCTGGCTTGGCAGCCTTGGAGAGGATTAGCAGAAGTTCCCATCTAAGGGCAGAGCTGCAGGCCTGACCTGGCCTAACCTCAGCACACACTCTCATAGCCAAGGGATGAAAGGGCGAGTTCCAGCCTGCATCTAATTCTGTGAGTTATTAACCTGAGTTTGCCAGGCTGGAGAGAGAGAAAATGATGGGAATAAAGGCTAGAATATAACCCCACCTGCAAAGCCTGTTGTTTGCTAAGGCAAGGCAAAATTCAACAGCTTTCACTGTGATTCTGGATGAGGAGCAGCTGCGCACACATAGTATTTACATCCGCATCACTGTTTGTGCTATGCAGAATCATTTGAGGGTAAGTGAATTCTGTTTCCATGCAGGCACAGGGCCCTTTTCTTTACCCTCTTAGCCCTGAGTCTGTGACCTGTTGTAATTTCTATGTCCTTGGTACTGTGCAGTTTAATCAGCACTTTCGCACTCGTGACCTCACCTAGTTTCACAACAATCTGAGGGTCATGGTTTCCTCTCTTGTAGGCTCATGAACTTCATGTCTTGCTCTAAACTAGGACTGAGCCGATGCCCACCTCTTCCAAGTACTGTGGCCTATGGTCCTCATGAACCAGGTGTATGACAGAGACTGTCCCTGCAGAGCAGTAGGCCTTGGAGAAGAGCCTGAACACAAGCAGGGAGTCCACCGTGCAGGCTTCACACCCCACAGATGAAAGTCATTCCCTGGGGGACAGGCCAGCCGTCTTGTTGCCACTCATCTTGGATCCTCTTGGTGTAGACTTTGGACCATCTGCCTCCCTTAAGTCTGGGCACCAACACAGATCAAATCATAGGGATCACTTCAGCCTGTGTTTCCACCTGAATTACTCATAGCACCTCCAGGTTTAGAAGATTTTTGTCCCTAAACATTTGAAAACTTCCAGATGTTCCTAGAAACACAGTTAATCTCTGCTTGGGCATTAGAATATTTTGTCAAGAGTGTTTACATTTTTAATATTTTTAAAAGTCCAAACAACAAAACCTCAACCAATGGGAATCAGACTGACTGATTATGAACCAGTCAAAATGATTTATGATCCCCACCTTAAGTCTTTAGGACTCTGTGTCATGTTGCCTGTGCCGTTCCTTTAGAGGCTGAAAGTACACACACCTAAGTGAGAGTCTGGGCCCTGAACAAGCTTATCACCTCCAAAACCTGTATTCCTGTAGCATACCTCTCAAAGTTCTGCATTCCTCTGAATTCAGACTCTGGAAAAATAGAGTTGTAGGCACACGGAGATCAGCCCTTGTCATTAGAGACCTCTGTGAACTGTGTGGAAGGGGAATCAGATTCATAGTCATTGAGAGATTCAGTACCCAAGTCTTGGCACCAGAATTTCATACAAGTACTGTAATACATTGACAAGAAAATTTTTATGGTGAGCTCCCCAAACCTAAAAGAAGATATACAAACTGTACAGTCAGGGGCCTGGAGGATGGCTCAGTGGTCTAAAGCACCTGCTTAGGAAAGCTTAGGCGGCTTCAGGGACTGCGGTTTGATCCCTGGCACCACATGCTGCACCAGCCCTGCCCTCAGGGCAGGCTGAGCCGGCCATAAAACTAATAAATAAACAAACAAACAAAAGTTCTGAAAAAAGAAAAAAATAAAATAAAAATAAATAAAAAACTGTACAGTCAACGTAACTATGACCTTTTTTATTTTTATTTTTTGATGTTTTAAAGAGAACAATTTATTATTCAGCAGTTATAAGTAGTCGTCTCGTCTATTTTTCTACACAATTTGTGAATTTTCACCATTTGCATCTGTTCTTGACCACCATCTTCACTTTTCCAACACACTGCCATGCCAGACTTGAGGCAATGAAGTATTTTTAACAATTGTCAAAGGACTTGTACATTCATTTGCAGCTATCATTACATACAATTTTCTTCAGTTGTCTTCTACAATAAGTTCTTGAAAAATATTGTTTACAACCTTCATACATCTTCAAAATTCATAACTTTGTTGCACCCTGAACAGCCTGGTGACAGAACCCCAGGCGCTGCCGCCGCCCCAGTACATGGCTGATGGCTACCTGCATGCCTCACTGCTTCGGAGACTGCACACAAAAGGACTATGACCTTTTTTTAAAAAAAAATTGTTAATCTACTTTTCACTTTTGTCATTTTACCATCTAGTCAGGTCTCATGGTGTTGGATTAACACCATTAAGACTTACTCTGATTTAAGCCTCCAATGATATGTTAACTTTGGGAAACTGTATTTTTGATTACTGGTAACCTGAAGCTTTGGTAAGTCCCTAAGAGGAAGTTTATCAGTTTTACATTTGTGAGGACACCACCCGGGTTGGTATTCTTTTGCCTTTGTTCATAAGTAAACAAGTTTTTGTTGCTGAGACAAAGTTTAGTTTACCTGGTTTTAATGCCAAGGCTCAGAATGCCTGTCCTTGTCCATACCTGCTTAGCTCTGAACACCTGCAAGACATGCTGAGGTTTTCAGCATTCTCTGCTAAAGTAGTATAGTTGGTAAGCAAGAGCCAGACTGTGGCAATACTTTACACTAGAGAATTTAATTTAGCTAATGAATTAAAATTATTCTAATCTGAATTTTGCATTTAGGATGAATATATTTGAATTTGGATCTAACTATATTATAGTGAAAGATTTGTGGCAAAGTTTATACCTATTTTTCAATGCAGAGTTTTATTTTATGCTATCTGAACAATAAATTCTTTCTTTCCTTCTTTCTTTCTTTCTTTCTTTCTTTCTTTCTTTCTTTCTTTCCTTCTTTCCTTCTTTCTTTCTTTCTTTCTTTCTTTCTTTCTTTCTTTCTTTCTTTCTTTCTTTCTTTCTTTCTTTCAGGACCGAAGATTGAACACAGGCCCTTGCACTTGCCAGGCAAGTGCTTATTCTACTGAGCTATTTCCCTGGCACCTGAACAATTAATTCTTGCAAATTTTCTTCTTTTGGTTGGTAATACTTTATGTTCTGGGTCCTATGCTCCAGAGGCTTAGAAGGCTTGCCTTCTTGAGTTACTCCAAGAAGTAAAATCTCCTTTGCATAGGAGGGTTGGGGTATCAGTACAACCACTATTCACTGTCAAAAATAAGATCTATCTGGGTGCTGTTCAATTTAAGTAGTTTGTAGACCAAAAAAATTCTAATGTCATTGAATCTCATGTTAGGAAACAGTAACTTGTAACAATTAAACAGGTATTTTAGAAAAACTAAGCTATTGCCCAAGTAAATGAAGCCCCTTTGAATTCAAGAACCCATGCATGTGTGGATCCTAATTTCCTTTCAACCCTGCTCTGAGTATCCCTGGATGTACAGACTCATAACTACTGGAGACAACTCTGTGGAAAATGTGACTTGGGATCAGATTTCTCTATATGCAGAGACAAATTTTTCTTAATTTTTTATCTCCAAAATTTCTAGAAACCATAGTAATTAATATTTGTATTCTATATATTCTCTCTCAACTTTCATCTTCTTTTTCAATTTATTTTCAATTCCTTGGACTTATTTTTATTTATAATTAATTGTACATTTTCCATAAAGCACCTCAAGGCTGTGTAGGGTGAAGTAGAACATAAATAAAAATGTATACATGTAAAAGCTATTTGAGCTTCAGAGGGCAGGTTGCCCTTAAGAAGCACCCAAGATATTTTCTATAAATTGTGTTCAGCTGGACTAACATCATCTGTTTCTCTAGCCTCCAAAAAGTAAGGTGGAAAAATGTTCTCAGTCATCTTAGTAGATTTGATTATCCTATTCTTTGTAGGTTACTACTTTTGGTTTGTTCATAATAGTGGTATTTGTTCTTACAGCTTTATCTGTAAATGGGAGGGACGCCTGTGAATCATACTGCTGAAGGCAGAACTTTGATGCCAGACTATTTATTTGAAAACAGAAGATGCTGTTATTTACTGCATAGTGAACCAGAGAACATCACTGAGAAAAAGTGCTTGCTTATAGAGATACGAACCAGGAGAAAGACAGGATGAGCACCGCTGGAAAAGTAAGCAGAATATTTCTGTTCATGATCTCAAACTGTGGGTTGCTTTTTGAAGGCAGTAAAGTAGCTAAATATTTGGGGACATTTTGAGCCAAATGCCTGCTGAATAGACACCAGTGGGGAAAAACTTTGAGTCAGTTGCAAAAAGTTCCAAGTGAGGTGGGTTAAAGTGAAGACCACATGTGGAAGGATTTTAGGAAGATGGTGGAAGGAAACAGAGACCTACAGTTTCTAGTGTTACAATTTGCAGAGTGATTTCAGGACAGCTGGGCTTTTGCTTTGGTAAAATAAAGTCCTCTAAAAGAACTTGGCTAAGTGTATATGTGACCTTCAGTGTGCAGTGGAAAGCAGGTTTCATGTAGTTGTTGAAAAACATTTGTCTTGCTGTAAACAGTAGAAAATGCTAATTCCAGAATGTAAAGCTGACAACAAAGTATAAGGTTTCTTAGGGATGTATTTTTAAAATCAAAATATAGTTTAGAAAACAAGACTACACTAGAGGTAAATTATGCTTATTCTGTAAGAAAATAATGGAATCAAGAGTTGATACCAATTTTAAAATTAACTGACTCTTTTCATTTATAAGTAGAAAAGTGTCATTCCATATTTTAAATGGGCACTGACTTGCATAAGTTCTAAAGTGCATTTATTTGTTTCATTTTTATTTAGACAGCTTTGCATTTAGCCTACCTTAAGATTTTTAAAAATAAAGGTGACAGTTGAAGTTTGGGTAATACAGCAAGAAAAAGCCCTGTGATGTTAAAATTTGGAATAACTTTTTACAGAGTAGAATGGGCAGGCAAAATGCCTCAGTGGTCTAAAGCGCCTGCTTAGGCAAGCCTAGACAATGGCAGGGACCATGGTTCGATCCCTGGCACAACATGCTGTGCCAGTCCCACTGCCAGGGCAGGCTGAGCCAGCCATAATATTAAAAAAAAATCTGAGTTTGAGTCAGAAGTTCAGACAAGTAGATAACTTAGAGGATTACCTTCTAACTATAGAAGTTATTCACTGTACCTTTGGAGAGTAATGGAAAGAATCTTAAAAATTTGCTATTTCATGAAGCCAATAGATACTGAAGAATGAACCCTGCTGTCCCTGAAAGGTGATTGTGGGGCCACTGTCAAGAAACTCCAGTGATGGAGACCTCATTGGCCTCCAAACAGCACCTTCCAGTTTAATTAATGAGCAGTGTATAACAGGTGTGCAGTCTTGATCCAGAGATTATCATGCAATGGTATGGTTTACAGACAGTTATACATTTCCCAACTTGCCCCAGCATTTAAGAATAGTTCATGGAACGAGAGGATCACTTTATATGTGGAACTCCATCTTTGTCCTGTTTAATTTGTTTTCTTTTTTCATTAAAAATTGAAAATTATTTTAGTTTGCTAAGGATGTCTTAACAATGTACCATAAACTGGGTGTCTCTGCTAGAGATTCCTATCTTTGCACATCTGGAGGTTGTAACTCTGAGAACAAGTTCTGTGCACAGTTGGCTTTTAGAATGCCTTCTCCTTCGCTCGAGATGACCCACTTCTCCCCATCTTCACATGGTCTGCCCTGGGTGAGTCTGTGTCTCAGTATCCTTTTCTTATGAAGTCATAAATCTTATTGAGGTAGACAAACCTCAGTGATTTGTTTTATTGTCTTTTAATTTCTTAAAATTTCATTATCAACCCATACTAATTGTATGAACTTCACTGTGACATTTTCATACTGATTTGATTGTGTCAGCCTTTTCTGGTACCATTTCTTGCCCTGACCTTTCCCCCTCCGGTTTCTTTCTTCTTTCCTAAAGTCTCTCTTTTTTCAGGTCTCCTTTTTCTGGTTTATTGATTTCTTTTTCATTTCCATGTTTGAGAAAAAAAACATGCAATACTTATTCTTTTGCATCTGGCTTATTTTATATGAAAATTTTTAGTGCCATCCATTTTTCTGCAAGTGATGTGATCTTATTCATTACAGATGAACAGTACTCCACTGTGTATATGTACCACATTTTCTTTATTCAGTTACTAATGGACACCTACACTGATTCCATAACTTGACAGTTATTGATAGCAATGCAATGAATATAGGCAAGCAGTTATCTTTTCTGTATTCTGACTTTATCCCTTGGATGTATACTTGGAAATTGTATAGCTAAATCATGTCATAGTTCTAGTGTTATTTTTATGAGGAATTTCCATACTGTTGTCCACAATGGTTGGTCTAGTTTATGTTCCCAATAACAATGTGCAATGGATCTTTTCTCCTCATTCTTGCTAGCAAACACGTTCTGTTTTCCTAATAATAGCCATTCTGATTGAGGTGAGAAGGAATTCTGATGTATTTTTTATTTGCATTTCATGATGACTCAATTTTGTGTGTGTATTGACTATTTATACTTCTTTGAGAACTGTCTGTACAGATCATTTGCCTATTTATTGATTAGATTGCCTGTTCCTTTGCTGATAACTTTTATAGTTCTTCATGTGCTTTGGAAATTAATCTTCTATCAGATGACTAGCTGGCAAAGATCTCTCTCTCTCTCACACTGTAGGCTGTGTCTTCACTCTTTTTGTTGTTTCCTACTATTTAGAAACTTTTCAATTTTATGCAATCTCATTTGTTAATTCTTGCTCTTATTTCCCTAAACTTTCAGAGAGCTGTTGACAAAATAATTGTCTTTGCTTGTGTCTCACAGCATTTCCTTTCCTTAATAGCTTCCAAGTTTTAGATCTTACATTGAGGACTTTAATTCATTTTGGGATGATTTTTGTACAGAATAAGAGATAATACTCTCCTTTTAGTCTTTTACATGTGGATATTGAGTTTTCCCAGAACCATTCTCTCTTCACTGTGTTTTAGTGCACCCTTGTCAGGAATCATTTCACTATAGGTGCCTGGGTCTATTTCAGTCCTAAAAGAAAGTGATTGCTAGGCCAGATTGCTTGTACTGGCAATGCTGTCCTTTAAAGATGAAAGAGAAAGATACTGTAAGGTAAGCTTGAGCTGAAGGCATTTGTGACTCCTAATCTAGCATCATGGAAGAAACTGGAAGGAATCCTGCGCTCAGAAGAGGAATTGAGATAAATGCAACCACAAGAGCATGGGAAAAAATAAGTCTTACTAGAAAAGGAGAAAAGCAAATTTTCAAAGCAAATATTAAAAATATTGATTTTTAAGAATAAATGTTAAAGCTGGGCGTGGTGGCGCACGCTTGTAATCCCAGCACTCGGGAGGCTGAGGCAGGAGGATTGGTGCGAGTTCGAGACCAGCCTGGGCTACAAAAGTGAGCTCAGGACCAGCCTCAACTGCATAGCGAGACCCTGTCTCAAAAAGACAAAAAAAAAAAAAAAAAAAAAAAAAGAATAAATGTTAACTATGAATCCATCTGAAGCTAGTTTGGGAATGTGATATAAGTTTTCTAAATTTAACTCTGGGCTTTGTTTGTTTCAAGAATTATTATTTCCGTGGTGGTGCATGCCTGTAATCCCAGCACCTCGGAGGCTGAGGCAGGAGGATCGATGTGAGTTCGAGACCAGCCTGGGTTACAAAAGTGAGCTCAAGGCCAGCCTGAACTGCATAGAGAGACCCTGTCTCAAAAAAAAAAAAAAAAAAAAAAAAAAAGTTATAATTTCCTACATTTACTATCTTGGCAAAAGAGTTATTTAACCACACAAACAGGCATTTAGGGAACACCTTTGCTGTGCTGATTAGTTGAGAAGCAAGATAAAGAATAACTCATTTTGCATCAGGACAAATCAAGGCCCACAAGCTGCAAATGTCTGGGCTAAATGCCAAATAGGATGTAGAGATGTAGAGACGCGCATCCTGCTATCCAGGAGCAGTCACTGTCCCTGCTCACCAGCCCTGAACATGGGCCCACAGAACCATCATATTATCTCTCTCTGCATCACACATGCATCAAACAAAGGTGTACATAAGATGATTTATAATGCTTGATATCCTAGAGCTTTCTGAAAATTATTCTGGGAATGTTAGGTTATATGCGATACTTAATTCCTATTTATATTATTCAAGAAGTTTGTATTGATGAAGACATAATTAGGACCCAGTATAACACTTGCTAATTTCTTAGGTTATTAAGTGCAAAGCAGCTGTGCTGTGGGAAATGAATAAGCCCTTCTCCATTGAAGAGATAGAAGTTGGCCCACCAAAGGCTAAAGAAGTTCGCATTAAGGTGAGAAATGATCTTGGCGTGTATAATCCTGTTTTACAATTAATTTCTACCAAAAAGAATCATTGTTGGAGGGTGGATTCTTAAATAGGAAATGTTTGCCAAACTCTGGTATTTAGCTCTCCTATTACTTGTTGTATAACATTAAGGAAATAGTCATTTTGGCTGTGAAATTAATAAGCTGATTACCTTTGTAGTACTGAGAATCAAACTCTGAACCTTGTACTTGCCAGCCAGGCGCTTATGCTGCTGAGCTATATCCCTGGTCCTATTTTGTTTTGTTTTGTTTAAACACACACACACACACACACACACACACACACACACACACACACGCATGCACACATTATTAAGGTGTTCATCTGTTGAATTTTTTATATAATTCTTTTTAAACATTATATATTTGGTACAGGATCTAGCTATGCAGATCAGACTCATACTGATTCTCCTGTCTTGGCCTCTCCAGCTCTGGGATTACAGGAGTGCACCACCATGTCCTCTTTTTGGTGGCCAGCTATGTGCCCAGAGCAAGGAGTCATGTGCTACTGGGGATCCAACCAGATCCTTGTGCTTGCGGGCAGCACTTAGAATGCTGAACTGTCTCCTGAGACCCTATCTGTTGAATTTTTAAAATGAAACATTTGATTAAAAATGGTTACTACCCATGACTAATGGTTTACTTTAAAATATTGTAAAAAAAATCAGATTGTATCAAGATTACCTTTTAAAAATAACAAAACATTCCTTTGACCTGAGAAGAGGTAGCTCTGCACAGAGCTTGACATTGGGTATGGACCCCATGTATTGGGTGGACTTTGCTGCCAGTCTTTGACTCTCTGCTGTTGCCAGAACACTTGCACTAGGGGTCTCTGTCCATCACTTACTTTCTTGCCTAGTGCTTCAGGTACTTTCACTAAGAGAGCCGTGGGAAGACAAACTAAGAAGCACACTTTCCTATAGCCTCCTGCTGAACACACACTTTCCTTTCAGCCTCATGGTGACATCTGTATTGTGGTTCCCTCCAAGTGTGCTAGCTGACCACACAAAGCACCTAAGAAGGCCAGAGGCTGTAATATTGTAGTCCCTTGAAGATGAGAATCTTGTCTATTGGTTGATTTTAGGCTTGGTATAATCTCTTAAATAGCAAGCTAAAGATGGACAACCTTAAACCGGGCAATTTCCTGGTGGGTGAAATGTTGCTTTGTGAATGCAGATTTTGGCCACAGGAATCTGTCGTACAGATGACCATGTGATAAAAGGAACAATGATGTCTAGGTTTCCAGTCATTCTGGGACATGAAGCAGCTGGGGTTGTAGAGAGCACTGGAGAAGGAGTCACTACGGTGAAGCCAGGTATGCAGAAGTCAAGCCAAAAGTGGGCTTTGATTATCCTATCACAGGAAGTAGTACACACTAGGAATTTAGGGAAATAAAGAGTCCAGTGGAAACGGGTGGGACTCAGTACTGCTTAATTTGGGAAAAGTCTCAACATTTAGCAAGTGAATCTTATAATGTTTATAACCTGTAAAATACCCTTAGGACATCTTTTGCATATAGAATGGGCTGGATTCACACATGTGTATTTCTTAATGAACTAGCACTTTGTATCATGATATTTTCCTCTAGGTGACAAAGTCATCCCTCTCTTTCTGCCACAATGTAGAGAATGCAATGCTTGCTGCAACCCAGAGGGCAATGTTTGCATTAAGAGCGAGTAGGTTTCAGTCATTTTTACTCTAATGTCATTTAAGTTGTTCACATTCATATTTAGTTGAACTAACATGTGTATTTGTTGTATCGCATAGTATTACTGGTCGTGGATTACTGTCTGGTGGCACTACCAGGTTTACATGCAAGGGCCAACCAGTCTATCATTTCATGAACACCAGCACATTTACTGAGTTCACAGTGGTGGAAGAGTCTTCTGTTGCTAAGGTGGATGATGCAGCTCCTCCTGAAAAAGTCTGTTTGATTGGTTGTGGATTTTCCACTGGATATGGGGCTGCTGTTAAGACGGGCAAGGTAAGAAACAGACTAGGCTCCTTACTCACTCCCTCTTACCTTGCTTCCCTGCCTCCCTGCCTCCCTACTTCCCTCCCTTCTTCTCTCTGTCCTTCCCTTCCTCCCTTTCTTCTTTTCTTCCTCCCTTTTGTCTTCCTCAGTTTTCTTTAAAAAATGAATTTCTTGGAATACTGAAGAAGAGTTACCCTGCCAACAATGATTCTGGATTCCACATCTCCTGAGACCTTCAGGACTCTCTCCTAGGTAGATGGATGATGATCTTCTTCTCCAAAGTGTGTCTTTGTATCCACATTCCCTTTTTACACAGACACTAGTCCATATTGTGTTAGGCTGGATCAGTCAGTTTTCTGTTGTTGCAACAAAATATGTGTGGTTGAGTGCTTACAAAGTGAAGAGGCTTATTGACTTCATAGTTTTGGATGCTGAGAATTCAAGTTGAGACAACCCATGTGGAAAACCTCTGGTGAAAATCCATGGCCACATGACCTAATGGAAGATAAATGAGAAAGGGGTGGCCATGCACAGGAGAGGCTGGACCCAGAGGCAGCCTCACTTTCTACCAATCGAGGGAGCTCAATGTGTTCTCAAATATCATGCCAATTCCTCCTAGAGCATCACCCCAGTGACCTCATTACGTGCTTTCCCCTAGGTCCTGCCCTTAATGGTTCTGCCACCTCTTGCTTTTTTGCACAGGGCACCATGTCTTAGCACCTGATCCCATGGAGAAGCTCAAGCCCTGTGTACTGCATAGGAAAGGCTCACCTTCATGACTACATGAGAGCTGGGGTGTCTTTACAAAACCCTCTTCCAATAAGTTCAGACACTGAGGTACTGAGATTAGTATTTCAACATATGAAAGAGGGAAACAATTCAATCTGTAACAGGTGGTTTATAACATAGAAGCACCAGTGAGCTTCTAAGAATGAAGTTTTGCCCCAATTGAGTAAAATATAAGTAAAATATACACAATCTATAAAGAAAAAATTTGTTTCACAAGCAATTCACAAACCATGGTGTCTCATCCAGTGCTGAGGTCTTAAAAGTTACCAGTATTTTAGTTGATTCTAAATTATTCTCAAATTCTCTGTGAGCACCAAATTCCCTTTTTAGCTCCCTCCCTGGTGTCTCCACTTGGATGTCTCATATTATCTCCTATAATGATAAAAACTACTCCCACATTCTTTGCCTCTTGCCTGAAGTACAGTTGCTGCCACCTCAGGCTTTTCTGCCCTGATCTTACCAGTTCCTCCCCTTACATTCAACCCAACAGCATTTCCCATTGCCTCTACCCACAAAGTATATTTAAAATCCCTCCATTTTTCTCAACTCACTACAACCATCACAGCCTGACTCACCTGATGGGAAGGACTCCCTACTTTGCCTCATGGGTCTTCTTGACTCTCCAGTTACAAACCAGAGTCATTTTTATAAAAGATAATTAAGATAATCCAGAACACTGAGTCATCTGCTCTTGTGTGGTCAGCTCCCTAGTGTCACTAAAGGTCACTTGCTTTCTGAGAGATTTTTGGTAATGCCCCACATCTTAAACTCTCCTTGCACCTTTAATTTTCTCTCTCAGCATATAAATTATGTAGGTGTGAGCAAATATCCTTTTCACAGGGAGCTAGCCATGGATACATTGTGTCATGTGATTCACCTCAGCTAATCAGATCCCGGACCAACACAAAAGGGTCCTCCCTAAAGTTCACAGCTGCATAGGCACTCACTATAAATAACATCGCTGGCGTAAACCATCAGTCCCAGGCCTTGCTCTATATAGAACACAAAATTTAACTGACAAAAATTCCTTCTTAAAATCTAAAGAAGAGATCTAGCAGATATGTGCATAACAAAAGAAAGAAATTCCTATTTGAGTTTCTGGTATAAAATGCTGACCCTCAGGATCCTTGCAGTGGTGTCAGTGGAAAAATAAATGACCAAATGATATTCAGGAAACTCGCTTTTATGCACAATCTCCAGACTCAGATACAAGTTGAAGGATGAGGGTACCATCACCGAAATAAAATGGGGGAGTGGGTCCAGGCTTTGCATTTCTCTGTGAATCTCTACTTGCAGATATGTCAAAGGATGTGCATTTATCACACACACACACACACACACACACACACACACACACACACACACGCACACACACTGTTTAAGTAATTCCTGAGAGGGAGGACAGAGCCAGAGAGCCACCAGACCTGAAAACAGATCAAGCTTACAAATAACACTTTGTACTTTAAAAAAGACAAGAAACTCATTAATGAAGATCACACCCACTATGTTAAGCTTTTACTGCTGCATCATGTGAAATTGGGTTAGGTTATTCTGCATGAAGATGACTTTCCCAGGAAACCCTTTTTAGTACAGGTAGACTGGGTAAAAGCCACCCAACTGGTTTAACTACTTCTTTCTGGAGCTATGCATAGACCATCTGATTGCCTTCTAGAGACTGGACTCTAGTTGATTAACAAATGAGTCACAGTTACAGTTATTCAGGATATCATTCAGTTCAAACTTAAAAGAGACATAGTATGGTCCTGTGGAAAAGAGAGCAGAGGGGCTGGTGCTCATCTAGGCCTGCTGAGAGGCAGGTGAGGCTATGAGTGAAGCCCAGGACTACAGAGGCCTAGACAAGGTAATCATTCAGCAAAGACTTGCATTTACCTGACACAAACTGTTTCTGCTCCAGCAGATGCTCCTTTTCTCAGGTCCCCTGCTTTTTCTAGCCACTGTTATAGTGACCCTGTGAATTTATGAACCTGACCCTGGAAGTACTTTGGAGACTTTGCTTTTCCACTTGACTGCTGACGTTTACAAGAACCTTTCTTGCCACAGGTCACCCCTGGTTCTACCTGTGCCGTCTTTGGCCTTGGAGGAGTTGGTTTATCAGTCATCATGGGCTGCAAGGCTGCTGGGGCCTCCAGAATCATTGGGATCGACCTCAATAAAGCAAAGTTTGAAAAGGCCCTGGCTGTGGGAGCCACGGAGTGTATCAGCCCCAAGGACTCTGTCAAGCCCATCAGTGAGGTGCTGTCAGAAATGACAGGCAACAGCGTGGGCTATACTTTTGAAGTTATTGGGCGTCTTGAAACTATGGTGAGAACCAGAATTCAGGGAGCCACAACACTTGCCCAAGCTATGAGATATACATGAGGCTGAGTTCATGTCCATAGCTTTGTTAGGTATAGAATGAAGTATTTGTCAAGCAAAAGCTGATAACCATGGAAGGATTTTGCCTAAAAAGTATAAACATTAAGAGCAATTCTACTTGACTTAGCACAGTGTTATGGTAGTAAGAAAATCTCAGTGAAGAGTTTTTAAGTGTTTATCATCTTCCTTGTGTATAGGAAATCCTAGCCAGAGTGATTCCATCTTGAATTTTGTTTAACAGTCAAAAGCTAATTCCTTGAAGAAAGGGGAAGATGCAGAGTGGAAAGACACTATTCTGATATTGCAGTCCCTTCCCAAATCTGTGATTGATCCATATTCTCATCATTTTCACCTAAGCTCTGTCTGCATTTATCTAAATTGCCTCAGGATATGGCCCTTTCAGCAATAATGCAATATTGGGTATGCTGTTAGAGACTACTTATTTTTGATACTGTGAAGGTCACTGGTCTCAAGTTTATATCAACACCTGTGTTATACTCTATCAAGTATTTAAACATAGTGTAATGAATGGACATATGATCAGAAAATGGGGGTGAGCCTCAGAGATAATACTGAGAGTCCTCTGTTTCATACTTCAGTATTTTAATTTTCAAAGTAGAAGTTTAAACCTATGCTGATTAACTTCATTTTGTTTCCCTTGAATGACTTATGACTTCTCCAAATGGTTGATATTGGTTAAAAAAATCAGAAGGATTTTCCTGTGTTTTAATCCCTGGCACATGGGAAACATCAGTACCCTGGCCATGTTAGTGACTTCCCAGTGTTATAAAGGACAGATCTATGCAGGAAGGAATGCAATGAAAGACTAGAATTTCATTGAAGATTTTTAAAAGCAAGTTGAAAACAAAAAGGATGTAGACTGAAGTTAACTTCCAACTTGAAATCCAAACTAATAACTAGAACTATGATAGTTTCTAGGCCTTAAGATCTTACAAAAGGCCTGAGAAGCTACTTTTATCTCTTGTTTTGAACTCAGGTTGATGCCCTTGCATCCTGCCACATGAACTACGGGACCAGTGTGGTGGTGGGTGCTCCTCCATCGGCCAAGATGCTCAGCTACGACCCAATGCTGCTCTTCACTGGACGCACATGGAAGGGTTGTGTCTTTGGAGGTGAGAATGGCAGAGCCTGGGGAAGGTATTCTGGATTTCCCTTTCTGCTTTGGAAAGTGAAAGCAGCCTACTGTATCATCACATCTGGCTCAGAAAGCTTCCTTCAGCTGGGCATGGTGGCTCGCATCTGTAATCCCAGCACAGTGGGAGGCTGAGGCAGGACGTTGGCAAGTTCAATTCCAGACTTAGTGACTTAGTGAGACAGTGCCTCAGAGATAAAGAAAGAAAGAAAGAAAGAAAGAAAGAAAGAAAGAAAGAAAGTATGTGATGGGATATAGTGTTAAGTTTTAATCCCTAGTATCTCAACAAATCTTTTTTCTACCAAAAAAATGAGGATGAAATGAACTAAAGTAGAACCATGACCACAATAACACAAAAGATAATTATCTACTTTACATTTGATTTAGGGGATTGTTGGGCATATTTTTAGTATTAACATCAACAGTCAATTTTCCCAAAGGCCTGAATAAGTGATACCAGTAGTGTTTCGATGGGATGATCAATGTTGTGTTATTCTCCATATATACAAGAATATGTCTGAGAAATAATTTATCAAATTTTTGATAGCATTAGCAAAATATCTGGACCCAAAGATAAAATATACAACCAAAAAGAGATCACCACCTGTTCTAAGGTTAGTTTGTGTTCACAGCAGAATGCCAAGAGTAAGGATCAGTGAGTCAAAGCCACCTTGCTGCTCTGTGACAGGTGTCCACCGGCCCTCCCATTGTCCAATGTCTTCATGACCTTGCATCTGGGGCTTTGGGACCTCTTCTAACATTAGAGTCTGCCACCTGCAGTGGGAGAGAGTAACAGCCACTCAAGTAACTGTTAAAAATATAAAAAGGAAAATAATAGTTCTTTGTTTAGACAAATATGCAATTTGGGACTGAATGCAAAGCATATTAAAGAAATGACATAAAAATAAATGTGGTAACAGATGTTAAGCAAATTATAAACGGAATTATTCTGCATTATGTTACCAAAAATTTTGCATAAGCATGTTACTTTGTTTTTTAGTAATGGAGATAATTACTCATTAACAATAAAAGTAGAATTTGGAACCAGTAAGTCCCTTGACCCGCACAGTTCCTAACCTGACAGCTGTTGCTTAACACTGGTAGCTGTGAAGCCACAGCTTACTTGTTTTTCTGTTTTTCCTACAGTATTCTCTAGGGTACTACAGTGTGAGGCTGGTTGGTATGAATGAGGTTTCTTTGAGAAGTACCTTGGAGGCAATAAGAGTTGGATCAAGGAACAAGATGGTAGTGATATACTGGGCCATTTCACTTTATCAGTGTGAGGTAGTGTACTATGCACCGTTCAGGGTACTGGCTATAAAATTCACTTGGTGAATACTGAGTATCCGTTGAGTACCAGGGATCTTCCCTGGTGCTGAGACAGAGCAGACCCGAGCTTATTCAGGCTCTGCACTCAGAACAGAGCCTTACACTCTAGTTCAGCAATTCAATGAGCAAGGAAATGTAGGAAGTATCACAGGATGAAAACTACCATGGATCACAGAGTGAGGGCATAGGTAGTGCTAGTGCGGAGGAAAGGGTAGCATGATCAGCAATGCTGTTTTACAGTATTTAGAGGAGGCTGCCCAGGTAAGGAACGAAAGAACTGAGATATTCAGAAATCTCTCTTTTTTTCTTTTGTTTGTTTATTTATTTATTTTTATGGCCGGCTCAGCCTGCCCTGAGGGCAGGGCTGGTGCAGCATGTGGTGCCAGGGATAGAACCGCAGTCCCTGCAGCTGCCTAAGCTTTCCTAAGCAGGCGCTTTAGACCACTAAGCCATCCTGCCGGGCCCCTCAGAAATCTTGAGATTGCATATCCCAAAGAGAGAGCAAAGCAAATGCAGGGCATGTTGGCAATTGGAAGGAGGCCTGCAGGGCAGAATAAAGTAGGCTCACCGGGCATGGTGGTGCACGTCTGTAATCCCAGCACTTGGGAGGCTGAGGCAGGAGGATCGATGCGAGTTGGAGACCAGCCTGGGCTATAAAAGTGAGCTCAAGGCCAACCTGAACTGCATAGTGAGACCCTGTCTCAATAAGACAAAAAAAAAAGAAAGAATAAAGTAGGCTCCAGAGCATAATAGGGATAGCACTGAGACTTTGAGGACAGCATGATTTCACCCAGGGTTCCTTTCCATATTCTCCTATAGACTGATATTGGAAAACATTGCACTAGGTGCAAAGGGGGGGGGGTGCCAGTACAGGAGGCTTAGGAGGTCATCATAATTCAAGAAGGAGAGGATGGTGGCTGGACAAGTGAAAATGCTGGCAGGAAATGGTTAGATCCTAGATACACTTGAAGGTGCAGCCAACAAGACTTGCTGTCTCCACTGTATGTTTTTCACTATACTGTATGACAAGAACAGCATATAAGGCTTAGAGCCTGGGCAGCAGAAACGATGGAGAGTTCATCATTTACTGGGTGGAAGATATGGGATGGGCAAGGTAGAGTAGAGTCGAGTAGGTTGGATTGGATCAAGTTTGTGCTCCCCAGCTGAAGACAGAAGGTATGAACCTGCAGCCCAGCTCAAGGCATAGGCTGGAGGCATCAAGCAAAGTGCTTTAGGCACAATGCATTTTAAAATCATAAAGGGCGGGCCAGGGGCACAGTGTCTGGCTGGCTGGCAAGCACAAGGTCCTGAGTTTGATTCCCACTGCTGCTACTACTACTACTACTACTACTAATAATAATAATAATAATAATAATAATTATTATTATTATTATTATCATCATCATCATCATTATTATATAATGTCAGATGGAATTATCCTGGTAATAAATGTAGACAAAGAGAACAAAAGATCTGCAGACTAGGCCCTGAGACCCATTAGAGTTAGAGGCTTAGGAGATAAGGAGGACTCAGAAAAAAATACCCTTACTCTATGACAGTATGGTACCTAGAAGCCACATGAGCAGAGAGAAAAACAGCAAGCCACCAGCTCTATCAGATCCACTTCATGGATCATGTCAGTCTGAGATTCAGCATGGATCACCGTGTCAAATGGAGGTCAGGTGATCAGGACAAGTCCAGGAGGATGATCCAAGTAAGATCCAGAGAGATGGAAGGAAAGGAGTGGAACCAGGACAAGCAAGTGACACCTGGTCCTGTAGTTTACTTGTCAGGCAGAGGGCACAAGAGAGGCTGAGGAAGAAGGAAGATCAGGGAAGGGTTTCCAGCCTGTGATTCTAAAATGGGAGAAACAGAGCTCGTTTATGATATTGGGGATGATGAAATGTGAGGGGAAGTATAGGGAGAGAAGGCACAAATGTAAAATAATAAAATGTCAAGATAATTTAGTAAAAAACAAAGGGGAAATGTGTGTTTATTTGTAGGCTGGAAAAGCAGAGACGATGTTCCAAAACTAGTGGCTGATTTTTTGGCAAAGAAATTTGACCTGGATCAGTTGATAACACATGTTTTACCTTTTAACAAAATCAATGAAGGCTTTGAACTGCTGTATTCAGGACAAAGGTAACTACTGGTTTGGTAATCTAGTGCCTTACTTTTAAAATCTAGTATTTATTTATTTATTTATTTATTTATTTATTTATTTATTTATACTGGCAATCAAACTTTTGACCTTGTGCTTGCCAGGCAGGTGCTGTGTCACTGAGTTATGTCCTGTCCCCAAAATCTAGTGTTTATAAATGTACTTCTTTCTTTCATATTTTATTTTTGACTACCTAAGCCAGCCAGAATGATGTAGCTACTTATTTCTTTAGGGTCCATCATTGTCCTGTGTTTAATGTTTAAAATCCTCTCTCCTTAGGATTTATTTTTGTCAGCCTGATTTCACCTTGACTATTTTCATTTCATCATAAAGTTGCTAACTTCCTCAATTCACACCACACAATTTCCTTATGTCACAGTTTGCAAAGTGGTCCTCAAAATGTGTTTTCTCCTGTTTTTGAGACTGGTATCATTCTTAACATTTTCTGCTGACAAAACTAAGGCTCAGAGAGATAAATAATAGTATCAGTGCCTGACCTCATGAAGGCCACTGACTCACAGCAAAATATGTGTCCTGTTCGTCATAGGCCATAGTCCCTTTACAGAGCTCAGCAAGCTCCAGATGCACATGTGTTCTCTCATGCTGGCAGAGCTTCCAAGCCCGAGCAAGGAGAAAGGCAGAATATAAGAACTGACATAGTATTACTTAGCTCTGCAGTGGATGCCTGGACACTGGACACCTGAACAGCAGCCAAAGAGCCTGTCTATAAGATGCACAGTGATTTCACTTGTTAGGTCTATAAACATTTACTGAGCACCTGTTATGTATGCCTCCAGGATTTAGATAATACACTATTAGTAAAAAGAACTGCATATTTACCTAAGATATAAGCTTCTACCAACTTTCCCAAGTGTCATTTTCAATGTTGTGGCTGGAGTCTGAGTCTGGGTTAGCCTGAAGAATGATGGCATTGGAGCCCGGCAGGATGGTTCAGTGGTCTAAAGCACTTGCTTAGGAAAGTTTGGGTGGCTGCAGGGACTGCGGTTCGATCCCTGGCACCACATGCTGCGCCAGCCCTGCCCTCAGGGCAGGCTGAGCTGGCCATAAAAATAAATAAACAAACTAAAGTTCTAAAACAATAAAAAAAAGGATGATAGCATTATGGATATACGTTCAAACTATTTTTTTTTTACTTTATTTATGTTATGGCTGGCTCAGCCTGCCCTAAGGGTGGGTTGGCACAGCATGTAGTGCCAGGGATCGAACTGCCGTCGCTGTTATTTGCCTAAGCTTTCCTAAACAGGCGCTTTAGACTGCTGAGCTATCTCACCAGCCCCGCTCAAACTATTTTTAAGGAAATAAAACAATGAGTTTATCAGAGAAACTGTCAAAATCATCCAGTACTCTTTTATTTATATAAGCAAGTTTAGTGGCTTTACATGGCCACTTCAAAAAATTTATCTTCTAAATAAACCCTTTCGGAAATTTTGTTTCCAGTTTTGTCCTGACGTGGAGACCTCAAAGTGACATTTGTGACCAGATCCTTATGTTTCCATCTACTTTCTACATAGCTCCACTTGAATACCCTCCTCACCTCAACTTCATCCCAAGTGGACATTCACCACCAATTCTCATCACAGCAAACACTATCTCTGCCTCTGCTTTTATGGGCTAGAATCTGCAGCACCCTGTGACTTCATTCTCACTCTTGTTCAGCACAGACAAACCTATGCTAAGCACACAGGTGCCTCCCTTGTGTTCACTGCATCCTTTCCTCCTCCTGGACCCCTCTGGGCCTCAGTGCAGTGGGTTGCCGCTCCTGTGGATGTGTTAGCACAGGAGCTGGAGAAGGGTCTTGCTCCTAGGTCATATTTCACCCAGCCGCCAGGCTCAGGCCCCCCCCACCCCCGTGTCAGTGCCTCAGCATAGGTTTCAAAGCCCTCAGTGCCAAATTGAAGCCAATCTTCATTTATTCATACACTTAGGTAAGTTTAGCACTAGGTCAACTGTAACTTCTCTACTACGCTTTCAGGGATTTTTCTGGTCTCTTGCACACAGAAAGACTAAGCACCTTGCGTCAGCCTTCCTCTTGGTCCCTCTTTGGCCTTGTTCACACTCTCCTCAGCTTGAATTCATTTCCCTCTCATCAGCACATCATACATGTACTAATACTTGCAGAATTAGCTCAGTACCCTCTGGGGAAGCTTAGCAAGAATGAATGTGAGCCTAAGCTCCCGTGGTTTTCGAAGAACAGATTATCTGATGTTTTGAAAGTGCATACAGAATGATTGTTTCACCTACCTTTTTTTTTTTTAAAGAATCTTTTATGTTTTTTTTTTTTTTTTTTTCTTGTTTCAGAACTTTTGTTTGTTTTATTTATTTATTTATTTATTTTTATGGCTGGCTCAGCCTGCCCTGAGGGCAGGGCTGGTGCAGCATGTGGTGCCGGGGATCGAACCGTGGTCCCTGCAGCCGTCCAAGCTTTCCTAAGCAGGCGCTTTAGACCACTGAGCCATCCTGCCGGGCCCCTTTTTTTTTTTTTTTTTTTTTTAAGAAGAGTAAATCACTAAAAACTCTAATTTCACCTTTCAGCATTCGAACTGTCTTGACCTTATGAGATTCTGGGAGGACTCTGTGGACTTCGCGTTTTGTGATTCCTTCCTCGGAAAATAGGGCTCTGTGTCAAACATGGTCAGAGGTAGAAGATCTAATATATGCCAAAATGTTTTGTGATGCTTTATGAGTCTTAGTAACAACTGGAAATCGTGTAAACCCCTGGAACTTAGCATGGGATTATATAAAAGTTAAAATTTTAAATTTGTGTTGCCTATGTGTGTAATCATATATCTTAAAAAGCATATACTTGGAGTTCAATGTTGGGCTGGGAAGTTTTTTCAAACCCTTAGCTAACTACTACCACTTAAAGAAGACATAGCATGCAAAGACACGGCCAATGTATTTTGAAAGGGAATATTCATTGAACACATTAGTGCTATTCTTCTCTGGATTTGAATACAAATTCTTTAAAACACTCATTGTAAATTAAGTGGTGAAGTCAAGTCATTGCACTTTATTTTTTTTTTTTTTTTTTTTTTTTTTTTTTTTTTTTTTTTTTTTTTTTTTTTTTTTTTTTTTTTTTTTTTTTTTTTTTTTTTTTTTTTT
>PVJA010011292.1:0-55099 GCA_004027025.1 Myocastor coypus
TGGAACTCACACCCATCCTCCTGCCTCAGCCTCCCGAGTGCTGGGATTACAGGAGTGAGCCACCACGCCCGGCTAGAAAGAAGTGTTTTAAGGGTGCAGAGTACCCAGTGTCTTTGTGACACTGAGACAGCGGGCCAAAGGACATAGGATACCTCTACCCTCCAGTAACATTTCCCAGGACACTTTGTAGCTGAGGAGCAGTGGACGAGTCCTTGCCGCTCACAGTCGCCTGAGTCCTCTCAGCCCCTGCAGTCTGCACCCATCTCCAGGCTGGGCTTTTGCACCCACAAGGCAGTCAGTGTTGAGGCTGACAGGAAGAGACGAGAACACAGCCGTCTGATGCTCCTTTCTCTTCTGCCACAGGAACGGGTCGTGGGCTTCCACGTACTAGGGCCCAATGCCGGAGAGGTCACCCAGGGCTTCGCGGCTGCGCTCAAGTGTGGGCTGACCAAGCGGCAGCTGGACAGCACCATTGGAATCCACCCGGTCTGTGCAGAGGTGGGTCGCAGCCTCCCTGTCGGGGTACCTGTGCCCTTCCTTGTGGTTGCTAGAGGGCAGTGGGCTGGGCTCCACTCACTGCTCCTGCTACCTACCAGCTAGAGACTTCTGTCCTGCCAATAGATGGTTAGAGAAGCATGAGAATGACTCACAGAAGTGCCTTGTGTCTTTGCTCCTCCTGTCTCCTAAATGACCTTCTTGGCATTCAGCCTGGAAAGAGCATGGGGACTGCCGAGCTGGGTACGGGCTGTGGTCTGCCTTTCACTGTTGGTGCCAGAGAGGAGGTTGGAAAGTGACTCTGGTGAAAGGCGGAGGGGAGTATGGAGGCCTCGGTGCTGGCTAGTATTGGTGTACAATTTGGGGATGGGGAGCCCAGGAGTGTGTACACGGACAGCACGGTGCACACATGGAGAGGTGTGGCAAGAGCCAGCTGTCCTGTGGCTCCCAAGTGGGAAGCACATGGGCACGTGTGCCCATGTGCAGGCACACAACCTGATAGCCGCTTGGTTCCTGTCCCCAGTGGTGCCCACAGAGCTGGGCTTTGCCAAGGACTTGAAGGGTCAGCTCAGGGTGTGGAGATCATCTCCTTCCCTTCCCTTTGCCTCCTGCAGTTAGGCCTGGTGTCCTCCATTGGCCCGTGAAGTATTAGCGTGTTAGTAGCTGGGGAAGGTTGGCAGAAAGCTGAACGTTAAAGACCACGTGCCTGAGGAGTGCAGAGGATGCTGGAGAGCTGTGTGGTGTGCCCAGACTTCCTGCCTGGGGAAGGCCCAGGACTGTGTGTGAGCCCAGCCCCACTGAGGGCTGCTGGACTGAAGCACCATGAACCATGTTGCTTTCAGCAGCAGAGACTGGGCCTCTCCCAGCTCAGGGATGGGGACTGGAGTCAGCGCTGGCAGGGCCAGTGCTCTCCTGCCTGGGAATCAGAAGCTTCCTTCCTGTTCCTGCGCCTGCCATGGCTGGTGTCCAGTGCCCTGGGCTCTCAGGTGCATCACTGCAGTGTCCACCTCTAGAGACTCTGTGTCTAGGTAGGGCCCCATTCACAGGAATGGTGTGGGCCTTCCATCTTCTAGGGGGGCTCAGTCCAACCCCCAGGGGAGTCGAGGTGCAGATTGAGGCCCCAGTCTGGATGCTTAGAGCTGCGGTGCCAGCAAGAAGAGGTCCAGAGCTTCCCATCTTGGGTAGCTGCAGGGGCACCACTGGGCCCTGACTCCAGCTCTCATTTGGCAGCATGGTGCTCTCATGCAGCAGCTTCCAAGCCCCAGGCATGGTGCTTGCCTCCAGGTCAGCCAGCTGCTCTCCCAGGCACCAGGACATGCTTGTCCTCTGTGACTGCAGCCAGAGGCCAGGTCCTCACTCTCTGCTGGGACTGCTGATTAGGAAGACATAGCAGATGCCGTCTCATTCTGAGCATGTCAGTAGGGCACTGGCAGGGGGTATGGGGCTGGCTGCAGGCTTCTTAGGGGCTGCAGGCTGCTAGGAGACCTCCCTCAGACTGTCACAGAGGTCCCAGTGGCTTTGGCTCAGAGCTTCTTGGGGTCTATGTTTTATTCACAGGACAGTGACTTCCAATGCAGAGAAGTTTTTTTTTTTTTTTAATTTGTTTCTTGTTTCAGAACTTTTGTTTGTTTATTTGTTAATTTTTTTGGCCGGCTCAGCCTGCCCTGAGGGCAGGGCTGGCACAGCATGTGGTGCTGGGGATCAAACCGCAGTCCCTGCAGCCACCCAAGCTTTCCTAAGCAGGTGCTTTAGACCACTGAGCCATCCCGCCGGGCCCTGAGAGTTTTTCCTTAAACTCAGAAACAGTGTTCCAAATGTGCAGACACTGCTGGGCGTCAGACAGTGAAGCTGAGGCTTTTGGTTTTTGTTTTGTCTCAGTGCCTTGCTATGTGGTTCAGGCTGGCCTTGAACTCAGCAGTGATCCTCCTGCCTCAGCTTCCCAAGTGCTGGGATCATGGGTGTGCGCCACCACACCTGGTGAGCAGCTCTAGGCCTCCTGTGGACTGGAGCCTGCCTGCCCTCTGCTCATTTTTTTGTTTTGTTTTTAATGTATTTAGTACAAGGCCTCACCACACAGCTGGGAGGATCCTAGTGATCCTCCTATTTTCAACCTCTCAAGCACAGGCATGTGCCACCATGCCCAGTCTCAATCAAGTCTGAGCCCACCCTGGGGTTCAAACTCTAGTCCCTGCATCTGCCTAAGCAGGCATTAGTCAGCTGAGCCATGTAGCTAGCCCTCTCTATGCTCAGTTTGAGTGTTATGAAAATTCTAAAATAGCCCTGTCTGAATGACAGCTTTGTAAAGACCTGACCTCATGTATCTTTTCCCTGAGACTTATCTGAGCATCATTGGTATAACAAAAACAGAACGATAGCTTTTTGTCATTGTCTGCTCTTGCTGCTGCTGCTGCTTTTTTTTTTTTTCTGTCTTTATTTCCCTTTTATTTCTATTTTTAAATTTAATTTATTTTATTTTTTAAATTGCATTTAATAAGAACAATGTAACAGTTTCAAAACACATTAGTAGTACATTTTCAGTATCTGATACAATGCATATTGTTGTCCTCCCAGTAGTTATACAGAGCACAGGGTGTAGAAATGATAATTTTTCTAATCATTATTGGTACAAAAGAATTTCTTCTCATTGAGCTAAGAGGAAGTAGTTGTATACATAATCCATTGTTCAATAATCACAGTTGGTTATTGGCAAAACTGGCAATGTTGGAAGCTGTACATTTAAGCCTTTTATAGCTCAGCATACTAATCTAGCTTTATTATTTATTTATTTAGTCGTGGTTTTTTTTTTGAGACAGGGTCTTGCTATGCAGTTCAGGCTGGCCTTGAGCTCACTTTTGTAGCCTAGGCTGGTGTCGAATTTGCACTGATCCTCCTGCCTCAGCCTCTTGAGTTCTGGGATTATAGGCTTGCACCACCACACCCAGCTACTCTAGCTTTATATTTTATGCCTCGTGGTTAAACTTTTCTGCTGGGTGGTTAAGGGCAAGTTAAAGCATGCTCCTGCTTCTTGGTGGGAAATGAATTTCTCATTCTCTCCTAAGAAGCAGAATAGACACCTGCCAGCCTGGAGTATGTTGGTACAGATCCCTTTGCTCACTCTGCAGTTTCTTCCCCTAGAGAAATTGAAAAGGAAGCATGTTTCCAGTGACATATGGTGCTGCCCTGTGTGCTGGGGGCCTTAGTGTGCACTGTCCCCGCTTGATCTACAGTCACATGTTTTTCAGACCAAGAAATCACATTGCTCCTCAGAGTGCTCACTATGCTGCCCCCAGTATAGGGTATAAGGGTGCTAGTGCGGGTGTTGCAAATTCAGGGTGACTGCTCTAAGGATTTGAATGCGCCAGGAGGACAACCCCTTTTCTTACTGTAATTACTATTTGGGGGATGAGAATTGCCTGTGCTGTTTTCTTCTGGGTTCGTATTTTAAGATGTTGTGCTTAATCACTCACGCCTACAGTGCTGATGCTGCCCTGGTTGGGGGCCCAACAAGAGCCTTGTCAAAGACTGAAGCAGCCAAAGGCTTTCCTCTGTTGTTCCTCCTTTGTACTTTGTTGAGAACTGTGTCATTGTTTAGTTTGATTTGGTTTGCAGGGCTGGGGATTGAGCCCAGGGCCCTTGCACTAAACTATATCCCTAGCTTTACAAAGGAAAATTAATTTTGAAGCTGGGGCTGGTGGCATGGACATATAGTTCCTGTAATTCAAGAAGTTGAAGCATTTTATAGTGAGACCCTACCTCGAACAAAAAAGTATTTTATTTTGAGACAAGTTCTTGTTAATCTTCCCAGCTTGGGCTCGGAACTTGGGCTTCTCCTGCCTCAGCTTCCCAGAATGCTAGGTTACGCGCATGTAGTGCCACACTTGGCCAGAAGCATTCCAGCCTGATCCCAGTTGCCGTGGCTGTGTGAGCCGGTGATTTCCTGCGCCCATTCCTGTCCGTATTCAGAACTGAGAAGCTCTCTGTGTTCCAGGAACCAGTAGTGGGGCTGCCAGCCCTGAGCTGGGCTGGGCTGCCAGGCACAGGTGCTTCCTGAGGTGCCCCAGGTCATGCTGTGGCTCGAGTGTGTGCTGGTGCTAAACCACACTGTGGGACCCTAAGAGGGTAGAGACACCGTCTGGCCATGAGTGCAGATTTTGGCCTTCAGAATGGTTAGAGTAGATCAGGCCACCAGGGTGCAGCCACACCATCAAATGGGTCCTGGCAGCTTCCAGAGAAGGGTAAGAGAGAACAGACCACACACATGCCTTATCTGTGCCACCTCATGACCCAGTGGCTGGTGGCCATCCCTTGTTGAGCTTTGGACCTCCAGCACTAGGAGCTAAAAGCATCTTTTGTGAATCTGCAGCCTGGGTATTTTGTGAGGGTGATGCAGTGTTGCAATGCGGCCTTTTCTTACCCAAAATTGAGTTGTTGGGAGCAAAATGCTCTTCCGGGTTCACACCCAGTTGTTGCAGATGGTGTTCCTGGGCTGGAGGTGGGTGTGGGCCCAGCAATTCATGCTGGCTTTGGTCCTGGAGCCAAGGCTTGGTCCTTGCCCAGCCTTGTGCCCAGAAATCCATGCTGCTGGTCAGGGGAGAAGAGGGACAGCTGGTGTGACCCCTGGGATGCAGGGCCATGCCACAGCAGCCTACACGTGCTCCACCTGACTGGGACGAGCTTCAGGTGCTGTGGCTGTCACCACAGGGACTTGCAGTGAGGGCTGTGTTCTGAGGAGGTGAGATCTCTTTTGGCAGAAGAGCAGCAAAGTGAAGCAGACTTAAAAACCATGTGCAAAGCAGCCGTGCTGCACAGGCAGGGGAGAGTGGAGCATTCAGGTTGCAGCTGGCATCCTGCAGCAGCTCTGCAGAGGGGGGCCACCGGGAAACATGGCATGGTCAGGGTTGCCTCAGGAGTGCTGCCTGTGGACTGGGGAGCGTTCAGGCCAGTGGGCATTGGGGTGTTGGAGAAGAGAGCTTTTGTGTGCCCTTCCACATGTCCCAGGAGTCCCAGTGGGTTCCCTCAGAGTCAACTGCCACCCAAGGTAGCTGAATTTTCCACTCACCCCATGCTCATAGAATTCTTCAGATACCGCTGGGAGTTTTTTCTCTTTGATCTAGATCTTCCTGTGTCTCCCCAATACCCACAGTCCTGTATTTCTCTGTTTTACCCACCTAGGTGACTCCCTTGTTCCCTTGGGGTCTGAAACGCTCTCTCTCTCTTCCCGCAGGTGTTTACGACCCTGTCCGTGACCAAGCGCTCTGGAGGCAGCATCCTCCAGTCCGGCTGCTGAGGTTAAGCCCCCGGTGTGGGTGCTGCCACCTGTCTCTGGGCACCATAGGGTGCCCACTGATCATGCCTGGGCCCTCAACCTCGAGGACAGGAGGCGTGGCAGAAGGAGGCAGCATCACACTGGGGTTGCACAGACTTGCAGCTGGCACGTGGCAGGCACCGCAGGGTGCATCCATGAAGTCACCAGCCTCAAGCCTGAGGGTGGGCGGTGATGGAACACTGCCGCACCAGCTCCGCTCGGCCTCTGGCTACTTGTGAGCCATCCCACGTTGATCCTATTCTCCTTTTCTCTCCCTGGGCACAGTGATGCCTGCAGTGAAGATGTCAGGGTTGTTTCTGTCTAGGTGCAGCCGCGGCTATGTGTCCTGCCTGTCTCTGGCTGTGTGGCTCGGTCTACTTGGAACCTGTGTGGTGGTGCACAAGAGACTGCCCTGAGATGGACAAGTCCTGCTCTCTGGGCCTGATCAGCAAGGCCTCTGTGAATAAGTTGGGCTCCAACAGAGGGACAGCAGGCGGGGACTTGCCACATGCACCTGAGTACTGGGCTACTTGGTGGCATCACTGACTGTCATGGTGACTTCGTGTAGGAAGGGTCTGCAGACTGCATTGCAGCCAGTTCCCATCCTCCGTCCGGCAGGCGTTACCTGGGTGGTTGTTCTGTGTTGTGTGTGTGTGAGCTGGGTCACGACGGGAAATGCCTGCCTTGCTCCACACTTCCTGGTTCTGTTCTGCTGGAAATGCAGGCCGCACTTGGGGCCCCTTGTGTCTCTGTCCCTTGCAGGAGGTAGGCCTTTCAGCACCTAGTGTAAAGGCTCTGCGGCGTCAACTTCTTTGAGGAAGCTGATATCTTAAGTTATTATTTTTGAACACAGGTGGATGTGAAGGATTTTTGCTCAAAACTCAGTAGGTTTTGACCTATTCTGTTGAAGAGTGACGATGGCAGGCAGGGTGTGGGCAGGGTGCCTTTGCCAGCACTGCCGCACTTCTGTCCTCACTGATCTCACTGGGCTGGGGCTGTCAGGCACCTGCCCAGTGTTCATGGCCCTCTGTCACCCCGACACCTGCAGCACCAGTGGTAGCTGCAGAGTCCATTACTGGGCCACTTCAGGGACCCCGAATCCACTAGTGTCCTCATGCCACCCTTATGTGACAAAGATGCAGAAAGGAGGGGGCCGTGGCGGACTGCTCAGGTGTATTTCTGCCTCACATGAGTGCCTCACAGTCTGCTGGCACCCAGTCAGCGGATTCCGGGGTGAGCCCTGCCCTGTGGAGCACTGTGCTTCACACCTTGTCCTGTTGCACTGTGTCACTGCTCACTGTACTGTGACTCCTGAAATTCCTTGTATTTTTATTACCAACATTTGGAGGGGGAAAAAAAAAAAAAAACTCACGAACCATTAAAAGGCATAATTCATACCCACGTGCATGCCTCCTTGTGGAGCCGGGGCCCGCGGTCTTGGACTCTGTGTTGTGAGCGTCTAGGACCTACCTAGGCACACTCGTCCTCAGACTGTGGCTGCACACCCACTTCCTGCCTGCAACCCCGCCTCCCACCTCTGTGCATGCTGCTGCTGGCTCTGCCTGGGTGCTCACTTCTGCAAGGTAGCTAGCTAGCACCTATGGGGAGGGTTGAACCAGGCAGGGTCCTGCCTCTGAGCCACACCTCCATGCTGTTTTTTAAATTTTAGTTTAAGGCAGGTTTGCTAAGCAGCCAAGTTGCCAGGCTGGACTGGAAGTTGAAATCTGCCTGCCTCAGCCTCACATAGTCCTGGAACTATAGGTGGTGCCCTGCAACACCCAGTTGTGGCCAGAGTATTACTGCCCACATTCCCCACCCCAAGCCCTTGAGGGCTCCAGGGGCTGTAATTAGCACCTCCTGCTCTTCACCCCAACACTCCTTGCCTGCTGGTGCAGTTTGCCTACAGCGGATCTGGATCAGAGTTGTCAGGGCAACCTGCAGGCAGTGCTCCAGCAGCTGGTCCTGGCATTTCTTTTTATTTTTATTTTTTTTTTTATTTTTTTTATTTTTTTGTCTTTTTGAGGCAGGGTCTCACTATGCAGTTCAGGCTGGCCTTGAGCTCACTTTTGTAGCCCAGGCTGGTCTCAAACTCGCACCAATCCTCCTGCCTTAGCCTCCCAAGTGCTGGGATTACAGGCGTGTGCCACCACACCTGGCAAGGTCCTGGCATTTCTGCAGGACGATGGCATCTAAGCTGTTAACCCACCCCCCACCTCTGCAGTGGGCATCTAGGCCTCATGGCCCTGACTAGATCAAAGCCTCAGCACGGGCACCTGGACCCAGGCCACACGAGCTGTGAAGCCTTTGGGGTTTTCCTTTTGTCCTGCTCTTCCAGTACTGGGGGCTGGATGCCGGGCCTTTGCACTTAGCTACATCCCCAGTCCTCCTGGTGTTTTGAGACAGCGTCTTGCCAAGTCTGTTGAGTTGCCCACTTGTGATGCCCCTCCCTCGGCCTCCGGAGCACAGGGATTGCAAGTGAGCATCGCCAGCAAGGCCTTCAGGTATAAGTGCCCCAGAGGTACACCAGCTCTATTTGGCCTCAACTTTCAAAGGGGACAGTGGGGCCTCGGCTCCATAATCTCTTACCTGTCGCTCCTGGAAATGGCCTGTGGAACATTCACTGCTGTTGGGGTTAAGCTGGTGCTATTGGCAGCGAGACGCAGCAGGGCGTGGCCTGTTACGGCCTTTCCTCCTGCCCTCTTCCATGTGCCTCTAAAGGCGCCTAGCGATGAAGCCAGGCAAGCGTGCGCCCCCTGGTGTCAATGCCTGGGAACAGGCACTCTCTTGCGCCCCTAAGTTTTGTGGGAACATAATTCACCATGGGGATAAAAAGTGAGAGGCCTAGCACATCCAGGGGCAGGTCATGGAGGAACACGATTTCACCATTTGCATAGCAGTGAAGTCAGATCAGCCATTCAGGCAACATGGGCAGACTGACAGTGGATTCTTAGGACGGCGGGTTGTACAGTGCAACATTGGAGCACACAGGAAGCAGTCAGTGACCTGGGCAGAGGAGGACTTCCAGCAGGGCCTGCAAGCACAAACCTACAGGCAGGCTGGATGGCTGAAGCAGAAGCCTAGCCCACAGGCCCTGCTGTGGGAAAAGTGGACAGCCGCCAGATTGGCAGTGGGTAGCCCCAGTGCCTAGATGACAGAGGGCCTTGTAGTCAGCATTTGCAAGGGAATCGATTGGATACGGGACACAATTAAAGGACTATTTTATAATTACCCAAAAAGTCCAATGCAGAAGCACACAAGAGAGCTATCCAGGGCCGGTGGGATCTCTCAGCGCACTAAATGCTTGCTTAGGCAGAGGACAAGGTTCAACCCCTGACACGACATGCCTGGCTGGCCCCGCCCCCAGACCTACTGAGCCTGCCATGGAGTCAGGGTGTGGTGACACATGCGTGTAATCCCAGCATGGGGGAGACTGAACACAGGAGGATCACTGTGAGTGAGCTACATAGTGAGACCCTGCACAAAAGAGAGGGAGAGGGAGAGATTTATCCACATACTAGAGACCCAAAGAACCTAGCCAAGGGCCTGGATCCCACTGTAAGTCCTGCACAAGTCCAGCAATGGCAATGTCCCATGCAAGTCTGCACCAAGGCTCTGTGCTGGGAAGGCCTCAAGGGTAGTGGTGGGAGCTTGAAAGCCTGTGCCAGCAGGATGCACGGTCTGTGCCAGCTGCAGGCTGAGGGATCCACCTTGGAGCCATGAAGCGATGTTCAAGGGAAGGACCAGAGCTCTCCTGTAAAGAGCCATAGCCATCCTCAGTGACAAGCAGGACCCGAGCCGAGTTCATGCCAGGCAAGCCAGTGCAGCAGGCTTCTCTAGGAGCCTGAGCAGCTCCATGTCTTCTGTCCAGTTCTGCTCTTATGCCATTGGCAGTGATTCCACACCAAGAACCACGCTGAGTCAGCCGAGCTGGGTGCGACCTCTGGCTGATCCACCACCGACCTGGAGCTGCAGCACTTTGGCTCTGTCATAGCACCTCAGCTGCTGCTAGCATGACCATCCCAATCTTTATTTTTGACAAATATTTAATGATACAAGAAAAAGTCTGTGGCTGTCGCTCAGCAGGAAAGTATATAGCTAGGTGTTTTAGGAGAGCCGAGTGTTCCTGGATGATGCTGGGACACTGCAGATGTTGTGGATTTGTCCAGATCCATAGCATGCACAGCACCAAGCACAGCCAGTGCAAGCCAGGGACACCAGGGGCCCCCTGGGTAGCAGGTGCTCAGCTCCGGAAGAAGGTGCTTATTGTGAGCAGCCTGTGCAAGGGTGGTGGCGGGGGACCCAGAACACAGGAACATCTGTCACCTTGGACACTGGAACCCTGCCTGTGGCCAGGCCCCAACTGGTTCACGTCTCAAGGTTAACCAAGTGACCTTACTCCTACAGCCCAACACTTGAACCACTGGCCCAGAAAAACACAGTACTTGGACAAGGACTGGTCACTCTTGGTGGCTTCTCGTGCTCTGGCACTTCAGGCTGGGGTGCAGGAGGAGCAACGAGTAGTAGGACATCAGATTGGACACTTGGGGGCGCTGGTGCGGGATCTCTATGCCACAGTCAGCAGCTTTTCTATACACCAGTAATAAACTAGCTGAGAAATCAGAAAAACAGTTCTATTTACAGGAGCTTCCAAAAATAAACTACCTAGACATCAACCTAACCAAGGAGGTGAAACACCTCCGCAATGACAGCTGTAGAAAGCTGGAAGTATAGATAAGCCACCTACGTTCATTCATGTGCCAGAATGAACGACGTTAGCATGGCCATCGTGACAAAACTGACTTAGAGATTCGGTCTGGCGCTCTTCAGAATTCCAGGGGCACTCTTCACAGAACTACAAGAAGCAGTCCTTAACTCCATCCAGTTGGAAACCCAGAATGGCCAGATCAGTCAGAAGCAAAGCCAGGTGTGGTGCATGCCTGTGATCCCAGCATTCAAGAGACTGAGGCAGGGGGACTATGACCATGTGAGTTCAAGGCCAGCCTGGTATGCACAGTGAACAAGATTCAGCTCAAAATGGAGCACAAGACTGGGTATGAGACGTGGAACTTTGAAACTAGGAGAAAACACAGTGAAAACCCTCAGGGCTATAGGCACAGGCAAAGACTTCTGGGATAGGGCCTGTGCATGGAAAGTGGTTGCAAGGACCAACAGATGGGGCCACAGGAAAAAAGGCTTTCTGTACACCAAGGGGAACAATGGACAGGGCCAAGGGAGACTATAAAGTGAGAGAAATAATGTCTGCAATACAGAGAACTGAAGAAACCTGAAAGATCGTATAGCCCAATCAGTACACAGCAGATGGAAATGCCAAAAGCTTTCCAAGAGAGGCTCAAATGGCCAATAAGTGTGTGAAGAATGTTCAACTTTTTTTATTTCAAATTGAACTCAGGACCTTGCACGTGGCAGACAGGCACTTGTGCCGCTGAACTATATCGGGATATCCCAGCAGCCTTTTTAGCCCCCAGGGGAATGTGAATCAAGATACACTGGGAGTTCATGAGCCCAGTCAGAACAGCTGTCATCAGGAATGCAAGGCATGGTGGCACACTCCTGTAATCCCAGGACTCGGAAGGCTACGACAGGAAGAGCATAGTGAGTTTGAGACCACCCTCAGCTACAAAGTGAGCTCAAGGCCAGCCTCAACTGCATAGGGATACCCTGGCTTATAAAGAAAAAAACAAAACAAGAAGCAATAAATATTGGCGAGACTGGGTGACAGTTCTGGGGAATGAAGTCATGTGGTCACTGTGGAAATTTAGACAGAGGCTCCCGAGGAAGCTAAAACTAGGACTGTGCTTTCTACACAGTGCTTGACACATAGCCAAAGGGAATCAAGCTGGTGCTTGCTTGGGACCTGTGTGGCAATGTGGCCTGCCACACAGCCCAGCCATGGTGGGGAGCCAGCCCAGGTGCCCATCAGCAGACAAATGGAGCAAGCACGTGGGCATGTGCATGGTGGAGCATCACAGGAAGAGTGGGGGGAGTGCTGGGGTTAGCCCAGCAGCTCAGTGGGCAAGTGCTAGGTCTGAAGCTTGATTCCTGGTTCCAAAAAAAAAAAAAAAAAAGGAAAAGGAAAAGAAAATGGATGGAACTGGAGATCATCAGGTAAAGCTAAATAAGCCAGACTCAGACAAGGGCACATGTTGTCCCCAATGTCCTAGTGCCCTAATATGTGGCATCCTAATGAAAGGACAAGGAAGTCAAAGCAACGGGCTGCTTCAAGAAGAGGAAGGAATGGGTTCGCTGGCAGGGAGGACAGAGGTCAAACACATGCACGTGCGGAAACTCGAGACGGAAGCCTGCAGTCTGTAAAGCGAATCACCACTAATAAGAACATTTTTGAAAGTCTGAGATACCCAGGTGCATTATTTCTGGGTGCTTCTGGCTGCAGGGAACAATGGCCCCTCACAGGGCCTGAGGATACTTATTTCTTTCACATAAGGAGAGGCAGTGGGCAGTTAGCAGGGGCCCTGGAGCAACATTATGATGCCAGTGCTCTGGGTCTGTGGCCCTGCAGACCTGTCCTCCCACGCATTCACAGGGCAGGGGCTGTGCGCTAGGCCTGGCATCCACTGATGGGTCTCATTAGCTTTCATACAATCATCCCAGCATTCCCTAAGTCTGTGTTCCAGGACCTTGCTTAGCTGCTAGGGAGGCTGGGAAAGTGAGTTTTTGGTTCTTCCAGTCTATAGGCCCAAGGAGCAGTGTATCTTGGCATGTACAACAGGGACCTCACAAAGAGTGTGTGTGTGTGTGTGTGTGTGTGTAGATCTTTGCTGTGTCACTGCCTCCTTGGGCTTCTTCCCTGTACCCACAGGTTTTTTTGTTTTTTGTTTTTTGTTTTTCTTCTTCTTGGTTGGAACTCATGACCTTACACTTGCCAGGCAGGCACTTGTGCCGCGGAGCTATCTCCCCAGCCCCTATACTCACAGGTCTGAGCTCCAAGAAGACTGCAGATGAGAAACAGCTCTGAGGTGCTCATGGGAAGTTCTGATTGTTCATTTGTGGGGAAATGGGCGCCCCTTGAGACCTTAACGCGAAGTGAAGGGACTCAGACACACAAGCTTGAATACTGTGGGACTTCTTTCCTAAGAGAAGCCAAAAGTGTAAAGAGCAGAACAAAAGACAAGAGGAATCAGGGAGATAGACCTTTCTTTACTGGGGAAGAGATCAAGGGATGGAGCAAGGAGAGAGGCAGATGAAAAGAATTCAGAGGTGCACTGTGGCAGCTCCTCACAAGGGTGGGGAGCTGCGGGTAATTATACAGGTTAGAATGCCAGGGCTGGGCGGGGCGGAGGAAAGTGGGGGGAGGGACGGTGAATCCTTGTGAGTTGCCTGCTGCCCTCCCCCAGGGCAGATGGGCCCCTGAAGGGCCCCACTGTGTGTTGTGGGCACCTCTTAGCTAGGATCTCTCCACTCTAGTCCCGTGCATTATTTGCTCTGAGTGACCCAGGCCGGTTATTCCTTGCTAACACTGGATCAGCACAGAGCCTCTGGGACCTGTGCAGAGATTGCTTAGATAGGGCCATCCATGCAGCCTCTGGGAAGGGTTGAGATAGGAGGGGCTCTGGAACCTGCTGTCCCCATCCTAGGAAATAGTGGACATTCCAAAGGATGGTTTTGTGGAGAAGTCAGAGAATGAATCCCCCAAGGGCAGCTGCCCAGCGTCTTGGTCCTCAGAATGATGGGATGAGTGGGCATCTTTGGAATTTGCAGGGTCACGCCCTATAACCTCTGACCGAGCCAGGCTGCCTCAAACTCCAGCTTTCCCACCTGCCATGTGCCCTGAACCCCTCTGCCTCAGTTTCTTCTTCTGTAAAATGGGGGCAGTAACATCTATTCACTCTTAGATGATTACCCTGGAGACTAAGTTCACACAAGACAAAGGAAAGGTAATAAGCGAATCGGGTAAGAAATGAGGTCACTCAGGCAAGGCAGCAGTGGCGGGGCTGGTGTCTACATATCACTGTGTCCGCGTTGGGGGCCATCGCAGGGTGCTGGGTTTTTCTGGCTCTGAGCAGCTCCCAGGGGTGGGCCAGGATGACTGCCTGCCATCCAGCAGGCAGTGCGTGATGAATGTCAACCACAGCTGAGGCTCTTGGCACGCAGCAGTTCCTTGTCTAGTGTGTTTATGGGGCCCTCAGTCATTCCCATCCTAGGAAGTGCACCCACATCTGCATGTCTCTGCAGAGAGGACACCCCAGGACCCTCGGGGCTCACTATAGATCTGCCATGGGAAAGGCCACTGTGGCCTTGTGTCACTCCCAAGAGTCCTGTACCCATCACTGCTCCCTCTAGGGACAGAGACAGAGAGACCCAGCTCCCCACAGTAGGCTTTGGTGGTGGCACTTTCAAAGGCACCCTGCTGGGGCACTTGGGGGGGCACTGTCTTTCTGTAGTAGTGACTTCTTTGTGCCAGGTGCCACACGGGCAGTGTGATCTGAACAGACAGGCTCTCAGATGGCAGCTCCCCATTGGATGGTCTTCTCTCCACTGTCTCCCATGGGTGGCATTGAGCCCAGGGTCTCTCAGGTTGGGGTTGACAATAAAGGATGAAGCTATAGGGTTCCCATTCTTACATTACTCTGCCCAGGACAAGAAGATGACAAAGCCAGGGGGGTAGGGGGAGAGTGCGGGAGGGGAGGTGCCTGGCAGAGGCCTCTGTGTCCTGCCATTCTGTTACATTCCTAGCTGGTGACACGGCAGGGGCCCTGGGCCATCTGATCTTTCTGGGGAGCAGAGTGGGGCACACAAGGGCCTGGGCAAGGGGAGCCCAGGAAAGCCTGTGGCCTTCTCTTGCCACTTCCCCAACCCCACAAAGCCCTCCCTCACTTGTCCTCCACCTACAGTCACTGAGGTACCCTGAGGCTATGCTTCTCCCTCCCTGGGGGTGCGTGGGTTCCCCAAATTTGGTTATACTCCTTGTCAGCCCAATGTAGTGGCTCTTGCCTGTAACGTCAGCACTCAGGAGGCTGAGGCAGGGAGATCTGCCCGTATCTTCCTTTCTAGTCTATGTGCTTATCTCACTGACTAGAACCCCAGGACCATCCTGAGTCCCAGGGGTCTCTGTGCCCTCTTCAGCCTCAGCAGGCAAGCATTCCATCTGTGATAGTGATAGGTTTTATAGGTGTTCTTTATTAAACTAAGGAAGGGCTCCTCTAGTCTCACTGTTCCGAGCTTTAGAACGCATAAGCCCTGTGTTTTGTCAACGCTGTTGCTGCATTTAGGTGATCACGCCAGTTTACTTTCAGCCTGCTGATACATCCATCAGCTCAGTCAGTTTCCAGACATCTAATCAGCCTTGTGTTGGTGGATGGACTCCACCCACTAGTGCTTTGCTGAATCCTCTCTGCTAGTTTACTGAGGACGTCTGCCTGTATTCATGGACGGCAGTGAGTTGAGATTTTTTTTAACCTGATCTATTTTTGGCTTTGCAACAGAGCCACACCAGTTTTAAGAAATGAATCACAAGCATTTCTTCCTCATCTGTTCTCTTCCTTAAACAGTTGGTAGCGTTCTCCACCGAAACCGTCTGGATCTGGAGATTTCATTTTGTGTGTATTTTAAAATAACAAATCCAATTGCCTTAACAGTTGTAGCTACATTTGAATTCTCTAGCTCATACTGAGCGCGTTGTAGTTGCTTGTTTCTGTCAAGGAAAGGTCTGTTTTATCTCAGTCTTCCCAGGAGTGTGGGCTCCCAGCGTTTCAACACCATACTTTCTTCATCAGCCCGGATCCCCTGAAGTGGGATGCTAAGGCAGGCACTTCCCTCCTTACCTCCTTCCCTCCCTCCCTCCCTCCTACCTTCGAGTTGGTAGGTGACACTGGCATTCGCTCTGCTCCCTGACATGGGCCAGCGTCCTAGGGGCTCGGGGAGGTAGGGATGTCCCCATGCAAACCCACCTCTGAGGTCTCGGAGGCCTTCCCTGTAGAGCCTAGTCAGGCTGAAGTGAGAATGGCGGGCTCCGGGTATTACCACTAGGTGGTGCTCGGGATCCACAGTGGCCGCCAAAGCTGCGCTCAGGTCTGCAGCTTTAGTGGCCGGAATCCCCAACCCGCTGGACCACAGGTTAAATCTTTTCGGACTTTCGTGCACGCGGAGGGTGGGAGGCTGGAGAGGCGGCCTGAGTTACAGGCTCCTGCGAGACGTCGGGGCCCAAGGACCGCTGCCCAGTCGGGAAGCCCCAGGGCACCCGCTGAACACAGGCTTTTCTAGGAAGGATGATGTCCGGAGGAATCCATCCGCATTGCAGTCCTTCCTGCGGGCGGCACCCTAATGTCACCCTCACGGTTCCTGCCGGCCACCCTGGGGTCCTGAGTCCTTTTCAAATTACCTCTCACTGTACGCGGGGCACGAATCTTTAGGCTTCAAAGATTCCAGCTTGGGCTCCTTTGGAACCATTATTTAGCTTCCCACAATGGGAAAAGGATGTGATAATTAATTAACAAAAAAGGACACAGGTTCTCACTAGGCAGGGCAAGCTGGCCTTGATCATGTGCTAATACTGCTACCTCAGCCTCCAGAGTGCTGGGATTACAGGTGCACAAACCACCCCCAACTTTACATACATAAAAAGAAGTGGGGAAAAGGCCAGGGAAGAGCTGGGCTTGCTTCTGTCTTTATTCCCTGGTGGATTTGAGTACCTCTGTCTTCCAAATCTGAATGCTAAACTCTCAGTCCCCGGGGGGACATCTGGGTCCAGTGCCCGGCTACCAGGATCCTTTGCCCAGGGTGGGAGGGGGTGCCCTTGATGAGGGAAGGGGTGCCCTTGGTGAGCTAGACTTTGGACCGGCAGGGCTGCTGCTCCCTGGGGTGCATCCCTCCCATCTGTGTGTCATGCCCACATGCGTCCTGGTCACTATAACTGCCATTCTAGGTACCCACTGGATGAGCTAAAGGAAGTTGCTCTGTCCACTCCTGGCTATGCACAGCACTCACTGGAGCAGGTTGGCCAGGACTCTCCTGTCAGAGCAGGTCAGAGCCGTTCACTGAGAAGTCTTCCTGGCTTCCACACGGTTTCTTCCTCCACCCAACAGGGCTCTCCTCTCCTCTCCTCCTCCACGATTTTGTCCTTAGTAGGTGGCGAGGGCCTGTGTCCTCTCCAGACTGAGAAAACAGAGGTGGGAACTGAGGAGAGGGCTCAGCACAGGCCTTCAAGAAGAAAGCCCTCTACGGTGGGGAGAGCCAGCCTCTGGGCTCCCCAGCCACAGCCTCCACTGGCCAGGGACAACCTGAGTGTGAGGTCTCTCACCACTGGGAAGTGCCACAGCAGTGGCATTGTCACTCAATCACTCTGTGGCTGGGTGCTGATAGCTACCAGCTCGGGTGCTGTCTGGGCTGCTCCGGGATGAGGCTGGGGATGACCAGGTAGGGACCTGTGTGTGAGCTCAGGGCGCCAAGGGGCTGCTTCCTGGGGGCCCTGGGGAAAGTCTGCTCTCTGCCCAGGACCGGAAGGGAATCCAAGGCTGTGCAGTATGTGTGTACAGCTCTGCAAGCTCAAGGTCTCATTGCCCAGAACAGGAAGCCCTGGCAGAAGCCGTAGTGTTTGACGGCATTGGAAGCTCTGCTGTGTTGTTATTTAGAATAACAGAATGACTGTAAAATGTGAAGAAAGGTTTACAGAAAATGTTAAGAGAACACTTACACAACTGTGTGTATACATATGCATATTGTGATTATAGCTATGTAAACACTATGTGGGTTTGTAAAAATTAAAATTAGAAGGCTATAATTAATAAATGAAAATGGCTTTTTGTAAGACTGCTGGGATTACGAGTGTTTAAAAATACCCTCCGTCGGGTTCCACAGCAGCTCTGTGTCTTCTTCTGCCAAAGCCCTGAGGGCTCTCCGGGCGGGTGGGCCACTGCGGCTCCAGCCCCAGCGCTGGCACACAGGGCCTGTCCTTCACGGCAGCTTGTGCGGCCACCATGTGGCAGGTCACCCCAACAGGCTGAGGGGAGGGAACCCTTGCCCCACTCCCCTCCACATCACTTGCTCCGTCTCTGCCCATTTTCCCTGCAGCTATGACTCTAACTTTGGCTGCACCAGGGTCACAGGACAGAGCCAGCTCACTCAAACTCAGTTTCCCGATGCTGCCCCAGAGCCTGGAGTGGCCCAGCTCTGGGGCCTCAGTTATGGGGTCTCTTCACTAAGCGAGTGACAGTGTAGCCCTCCCCTTTGGGTGCCACTGGGAGCTACAGACTGCACAGCCCATGCCAAGGAGAAGAGCCTGGGTGAGTTCCCTTTCTGCACTGTGGGACAATGATGTGCACATCTCAGGAGACAGATGAGGACCTATGCCAACCTCCTCTGGATCACAACAAAGCTAAGATCTGAAGGACACACCTGAAAGGTGTCCAGGACAGTGGGCAGCCCGTCACCACATGCATAAGGGGCCGAGTTCTCGACATCACCATTGGGCTGGGCCCAGGCCACTTCTGCACTCTGGCAAGCCTCATGTGCTGTCTGTAGTGAGAAAGAAGCCATGTTCACATGTATCACTGATTCTCACAGGCAGTCATGCACATGTGCGTGCGCACATGCATGTGTGCACGCACACACATACACACACGCTTTCCCAGGTGTGTGTGTGGTCAGAATACATCTTCAGGAATCTGGCTATGGGGCATTGAAAATCACTAAGAAGATCTGGACTCAGAGGAGGTTCCTGGAATCCCTTAAGCCTTCTGTTTCACTCCTGTTTTCTCTATTTGTCCCCAAAAGGACCTGCAGTGTGTCTAAACAAGTCTAAAAGGTTCTTTCTGTGTAGCTCAGGAGTAAAGAGCTCATCTGAGGAGCAGGGCCCTGGGTTGTTCCCAGCACCACACATACAAGTAGCTTCCGTCAGCCTAGGGTAAAACTATAGCACAACATGGTGAGGCATGCCTGTGACCCCAGCACTACTAAGGCTGAGGCAGGAGGGTCACCATGAGTTTTAAGACCAGCCAGGGCTGCATAGTTCAAAGCCAGCCTAAACTCCAAGCTCATGGTACTACAGACAGCACTGTGTTCATTGACTGAAAAGAGAAGGTGGAGATTTCCATAAATGCTGTAAAACATTATTTGTGCATTAAACCACATGCAGCTATGTTACCAAGAAAAATGTAGAATCAAAATAATTCTATAATGAGATTAGAACTAGCAGATTTCTGGCTTCCTGGTCACCTTCAGACTCTGCCCTAAGTCCCTTGCACAGAAGTTGGAACAGTTGCACCTCACAAAGGCCCTCTTCAGCCTCCTGGCTGTGGGTCAGGAGCAGCAGAGCATGCAGGTCCTATGTCCAGTGGAAAGGGCTGCTTTCCACAGCTGTCCCCAGGGCCCAGACCACCTTACAGAGAAGTCCAGAGACAGTGGTTTTTCAAGGAGTCAGGTACCTTGGAATTTTGAGACTGAAAGGGAGCCTTTGCCTCCTCTCACAGTTTGGGCTATAGCAGTAGGGCTGGTGCAGAGCTGTCACAGGCTGGGTGTGGAGGCCCAGTGGGGCCCATGGAGCCCAGTCTTAGGTAGAGACCCCAGAGGAGGCTTTGCAAAGCTTCAAGGAAGGTTTTCCTTATTGAATTGGGCTTTTGAGAGAAAAGAATCCATTTCCGTGTGTTTTCATGTTTATTCATTCCATATTTTTGAGCTGCTCAGGTGTGGAAAATACAGCAGCAACTGTCCCTGTCCTGACAAAGCCTGAGCAGGAAGGTGAGGAGCCCTGCACAGGGGCCCAAGCAGCTCAGACCATGGGCGGTGACCAGGGCTGCGGAAAGTGGGGAGGAGGAGTGGGCTCACTCGGGAAGCCACCAGGCAGGTATGGGAACACGGTGCGGTCTGGACCAGATTCAGATGCGAGAGGAGGGTGTGGGCAGCTTGTGACATGGGAGCCCATGGTCCTGTCCCTGTGTGTTTTCCTCCAAGGCTGGGCAGGACTTAGTGGCCTCTGGAAGTGAGCAGGATATAGTGACATGTGTGGAGTGGTGCATGTCCCACTGGCTAGGAGATTTGCTGTTTTCTTGGCTTGCAGGCTCCAGGAAGCAAGTGCCTAGCTGCTGAGGTGACAGAGGGTAGGGCTTTGGGGGCCAGGACATCAGCTGGGGACACTGGACCCTCCACCCATAGACCAGGAAGACCTCAGGGAGAGCTCGAGCCTGGGTCGGGTCTGGGCTCACAGAGCCCGGGAGGGAGCTGCAGCACCAGGTGGTGGAGTGGGCTCAGGGTCCACATCCCCAAAACCTGAGGCCACAGCGTGTCTGCAGGAGGTGGTTGGGGATGGCATGTTGTGCCCCAACAGCATAGCTGACACATGAGGGCTTGGGTCGGAACAGCTCCAAGGATAAAATGATCATTTGTCACACTGTCAGATGCAGACAGGAAAAAGGATTTTTTTTCCATAGAGAAGTTGCAAGTTTGGTTTGGAATATATAGGATGCACACATATTTCCATTTTCATGGTCATGTGTCTCATGAATTTTTATACGATACTGAGCTCCTAATATGTATGCTCGGTATCTTTCCCTTGAGCTACTTTAAAACAAAGCTAATTAAGGTATCTTCAGAATCCAGATTCTATAATAATTCAGGTCATAATTATTTCTAGAAACCAAGAACACTACATACAGTACCATGTCACTAAATCTGTGTCTCCCTTTTAGAATTTCTTTTTTTTTTCTAGTTTATACATAAACTGGGATTAAATTTGTCTTCATATCTCTGTAAAGTAAATGACTTTTAGAGAAAGTAGGCAGTACAAGAATGCTTATTGTTGGTGTTTAAGGGCTTCCTTAGGGGTTAAAGAAATTATTCCTCACTGGGAGAAGTTTGTCCAAGTTATTGAGGTTTGGAGTGATATGGCCTAAGGGGACAGCCAGGTGAGAGAAACTGAGAGAAATGAAGGAGGTGATGTTGGCAGCTGTGGAAAATGGGAACAAAGAGGAACCGAGTGACTCACACCATATGCTGCTCATGCCCATCTTCCTCACCAGGAGCGCGCCATTGGGGTTCTGGCTGGCGTCAGCTGCTGTAGGACATGTTGAGAGTCTCCACACTGGGAAGTCCTTGCCCATGGTTCAGGAGTGGCATGCGACACTGTTCTGGCCAGGACATGTGAAGGAGACCTTCACCGTCATAGTCCTGGGAAGGTTCCCTGGCTCTGTAAAGGAAACCACTAGGCGGAAACTTTCCTTTTTTTTCCCCTGGACACTGCTGTTCACATGTGTTACTTGAACCAAGGTGGCCATCTTGGGACCCTGAATGGAGTCAGGCTGAGGTGGCTGAGGAAAGACAGGAGCTTGGATCCTTGGGACCAGTCCTGGATCTGCCACATGTGAGAACTTGTTTTGCATAGGAGGTGGGACATTCATTTCCTAGTTATTTAAACATGTTGCATGGGAGTTTTGATTATTTGCTGCTAAACACCTTCTCATGGGAATAGGAATGTTCTAGAAGGCATAGTTTTCTGGCTTGATCAGTGGACTCATGTTCTGTAGCAGGAAATTCAGAAGGGGACGGTAATGGACTGTGCAGTGAGCAGGGGTGATGGCCTGAGCGAGGAACGTGGTCACATCTAAAAGACACTGAGGCAGTCACATGCTGAAGACTTGGGGCACTGCTCTGGAGGTCAGGAGTGAAGCCTGTGGAGCAGACAGAGCTGGGGAGCCTCATAGAGGGGCCCTCACCATCTGGTCCACAACCAAGGTTAGGCCTGAGCATTACCTTTTAAAGCCTATGTCCACAGGGACAGGACTCTGGGCTCCCTCAGGCCTCCATGTTCTTACTTATCGCTTTAGTGTTTACAGGATAGATTCTTACCTCAGGAGTCATAGATAATGCCAGGCCTGCATCAAGCCTGTTTTCCTTCATCCTGGGCCTATGGACCAGCTTATGTCCCAGAGTCCCTGCTCCCAGGTAGGGTCATCCAGATGAGTCCTGACCAATGGGATGAGTTGGCTGCCTCCTCCCTCACTGAGGAGCTGCATGCAGGGCAACCAGGGCAGCTTCAAGGCTCCACTGGGACAGGGTACCTTTTGAAGGAGAAAATCTGCATCCTGAATGACCTTCTGGGGCCTCCCCTCTGCTGTCCTCTACCTCGGATGTGACAGGATCAAAGTTAACCTTGGACATGTCAGCTGTACAGTGGCTGCCACCCCCATGCTCTGACCCCTGAGTCCCTTGCCACCCCCATGCTCTGACCCCTGAGTCCCACATACAGATGGTTTAGGTGGTGTGCAGACTGGTTTGTATTGTGACTCATCTCATTGCTTTATGTGTGATTCTTGATCACCTGGGCTACTGTAATAAAGTATCCCAGGCTGGGGGGACTCAAACGACAAACATTTTACTTCTCTGGGAGCAGGAAGTCTGAGCTCAGAGTGTGTGCACACTGGGATTTGGGGAGGATCCTTTTGGTGTATACACTGTCATCCTTGAGTTGAGTTCTCATGCAGTAGGAAAAGGACTAGGCAGTTCCTAGGTTTCCTTATAGGGAACAAATCCCATTGATAGGGGGCCCACCTTCATCACCCAGCCGCCTTTCAAAGGTCTAGAGTCTCAGACCCATTGTATTGTGGGAAGTTAGGGTTTCAGTGTGCGAGGCTTTGGGGTTGCAAGCATACAGTCACCATAAAGTAGTAAAGCACACATAACGTCCTCATCCACCTTATCAGGCCACAGATTATTATGTGGGGCAGTGGAATGTAAGGGAACATTTCAATAATAGAAGAAGTGTTAGGAGAAACGACAGGCACGGCAGTGTGGCATGTGGATGGCCACACAGGCAGGCGCACTTGTATGTGCGCGTGTGCACACACACAGCTGCTTTCTGAGGCTATGGGACCACGGCACTGCATGCATGGCACCTCTGGGCTGGCACGAGTGTGTGGTAGGTGGCAGTTGTCATTTTGTAGCACTCAAGTTGCATTCTGGGGTTCATCACCAGGCACCGGCATCATTATGGTTCCTCCGCTGCCCACCTCCTGCTGGCCTCAGGTTCTGTGAGAAGGTTTGGCCCTGTTCCCACCTGACATCTCTCCCTGATCCTGGTACCTAATGGGAGCCCTGTAAATGGACACTTGTTGTCGGTTCTCTTTCTTTTTTTCTTTTCTTTTCCTCTTCTGGGCGAGGTATGTTGAGACAGGGTCTCACTATGCAATTCAGGCTAGCCTGTGACTCACAATGCAGCCCAGGCTGGACTTGAACTCCTGGTGATTTTCCTACCTCAGCCTCCCCAGTGCTGGGTTGACAGGTGTGTGCCACCACACCCAGCTGAATGCTGATTTCCTAGGGCGCTAACACCTGTGTCCCCTAGGACTGCAGATTGCAGTGCTCAGGGATGCAAGGTTCATGCAGATGACAGCTGCTGCCTGGCTCCATGTAACACCCAATGCAGTACCCAGCACATAGCCAGGAAACATGTGACACAGGTGCCTATCCCTGATCACACTCACAGACTCTTACACTGTCCGCACGAACCTGCACCTTAGGAATGACAGTGAGGACAGGAAAGTCGAAAGAATCAACGCAGCCTCAACACATCACACGGGCCACAGGTCTCCAGAGTCACACGCAAGGCAGCACACCTTGTCGCGAGGTGATCCTGGGCACTGCAGGAAACACTGAGGCCCTTGTAGACCTTACTCTCCCCCTTGCGGGCAGCACCTGCTGGTCCAATCCACTCAGCGGCTGGAAGCTGGAGGGAGGCCTCCCAGGGCCCCCAGCCCAAGGTGGGAAATGCTTATGGAGCCCCAGTATGGCAAAATACAAGGGAAAAAAAACTCCAGGGCATAAAATGTTGCGTATATCCAGTGTCATTCAATTGTGCTGTACGTGTTTACTTTCTGGCTGGGCGTGTTAGGTGTGTGTGAAACCGAAATGAGCTGAGTTTCAATCTGAGCCCAACTCAGCACGGCTCTGCAGACAGCCGGGATCTGCGGCCTGTCTGGCTCCTGCATTTTGGACAGAGATCAGGGTCTGGGAGTTAGGCAGGGATGGGACCCCATGGTGCTGAGCCTCCCTCCCACCAGCCCACTGGGAGTGAGCCCCTGCCCCTGCTCCTGCCCCTGGTACTGCCTGGGGCAGCAGGACAGAGAGCGCAGGCAGATAATTCTTCCCAAGCAGCGCTTCCGCTGACTCCTAATAGAACTGAGACAAGGATGTATTCTAAAAGCAAACAAATGCTCCAGGACCCAAGCAGGGAGACGCTAACGGTTCCATCGGAATCCATCGGAATCCAGCAGAATTTATTTTCCACTAGGCTCAGGCTCGTCCGCCGAGCGGCATGGTTCAATCAAGGTGAGCGGCAGAGCCCGCTGTGGGCCGCGCAGAGCCGCCGAGGGTGCTCGCCCGCTGGACAGCGCCTAATTAGATCTCCCGGCTGCAGCCGCCGGGGCTGGCTGGCTGGCTGGAGCGGGCTTTGGCTCGCTCGCTCGCTCGCTCTCCTCTGGCTTTTTCCAGTTGGGGAAGGTAATCTCTTCAGACATGTTTTCCCGATCGGCGCCGAGGTGACCCTGGGTCTCGCCCTGCCGCCCCGCCCGTAGGTCCCAACAATGGATGTATTTGTAGAGGCGGGACAGGGATTAGCGATTCCCAGTGAGTGGCTGGGCAATAATTGCTTATTTTCTATATTTATAGAGAACGACTATATACAGTATTGCTGTTTTCTCTGAAGAGAAAAATAGGGTAGTTATCACAGCTATTTATTCACTTTCTTATTTTAATGACTAGCAATTGGCATTTTTAAATTGCTGGGACCAAAAGAAAAAAAAGACAAAAAAACCCTAGAAACTTGTTATCCCTTTGTGGAGATACTGTGTTCTCATTAAGAATGCATTAATATCAACACAGTCACTGTGCAAAGCAGAAGCAGAAGGTGCCAGCGAGGGCTACGTGCCGCCCAGCCCATCTGCTAGACCCGCACGGAAAGAGCAACCCTGACTTTAAGCGGCAGGCTCTGGATTCCTCGCGCGAGTTTGTTTTCTTCAGAGTTGTGCCGAGTGACCTCTCTTTCCGAAGGAGATGTGTTCTGCCTTCACACATGCATGCGTGTGTCCAGGGATGTGCCAGCTCGTGTTCAGCTCCCAGCGTCCCAGGGAAGTCTTCCCGTGAGCGCTGCTCCATGTCTGTGGTGTCAGTCCTGCCCTTGTGGACCGTCAGCCATGAACACATCTTGGAATCCACGTGGGGACCTGATCTGTGGCATGGGCTCCTGTGAGCTGCTAGATCTTGCCATCACTGGGTAGACCAGATGCCTTGGACACATTTGCTGAAGGCCTACCATGTGTTGTGAGTCATGGTTCCAGCTATAGCAGTAAACTGAAGGGAGGGAGTCCTTGCCCTATAGGTGTTCAGATTAAATATAAAAAACAGATGGGGGAGGGTCTTGCCAGGTAAAGAGCATGATTGGGCAAAGTCACTTAGGTGCCTCGAACCTTGATCCCCACCTTGATCCCCACGTCCATGTGGAGCATGAGACCTGACCCTGAGCCAGCAAAAAAAAAAAAAAAAAAAAAAAAAAAAAAAAAAAAAAAAAAAAAAAAAAAAAAAAAAAAAAAAAAAAAAAATTCCTTCTCAAAAACAGATAAGAGAGTACTGACCAGGCATAGTGGTGTACGACTGCAATCCTGGCACTGGGGGCTTGTGGGTTAGCTCAGTTGTTTAAGCACCTGTGCGGGCAAACCCAGTAAGGTGCAGGGGACCAGAGTTTGATTCCCAGCTCCTTCTCAACTTAAAAAGAAAAAAAAAAAAAAAGGGGTGGGGGTGGGGCAGCTGATTAGCGTGGCAGATTAAAGCACCTGTAAGCAGACATAGGAGCTAGGGGTTCAATCCCTGGGCTTGCCCCTCAGGGTGTGTTGAGAGGGCTACTGAGACTGGGTGTGGTGGCACAAGTCTGTAATCCCAGCTCTTGGGAAAGGAATCACTACGAGTCCGATCTAGTAATGAGACCCTGAACATCCTATAGACCCTTCCCTAAAAAATAATTTAAAAAAAGAGGCTAAGGCTAGAAGATTGCTGTGAGTTCAAGCCTAGCCTGGGCTAAATAACAAGAGTTGAAGGCCAGTCTGCACTACATAGTGAGACGTTGTCTCAAAAAGAGAAAAGAGAAAGAGAAAAGGAATCCAGTAAATATAAAATAGCTTGAAGGAGTGAGGCACAAAGATACGACAAAGGAAGAGGGTATTAGGGACAGCAGGAGTGAGCTTTCTGTGCCTGGTGGACGGGGCTGGCCTCTCTGGGGTGTCAGGAGTACAAACAGGAGTGGCATGAGGGTGTGAGTCCATGAGGATGTCAGGGCAAAGAATATGCTAGAAAGGCAAAGTGAGCATGGAGTGGGTGAGGTGGGAGGTGAGAGGATGCCTGAAGTTGCTTTTAGTTTCAGTTTCTGGAGCTCCCAAGATCTCGGAGGCCATGGTGCTTCTCCTTGCACATGTGTGCTTCGGGCAAGACACCTTCTACCATGGGCCTGGAAGCCACCTCCTGACCCTGGAAGTAGTCCCCTGACCCCAATACCACAGGGATGAGCCTCTCGTTCTCCAGTGGGGTTGTGAGGCCTAGATTTTGTTCCTGTGGCTGCGCACACCTCTGAGGGTTCATTGTTCTCAGAGACACAGGCTCCTAAGGTCTTCATTCCTCTGACAGTTGGTGGTGCCACCCCATGCCCACAGGGTAGCAACTGCCCTGGAAGATCTGCTTGCTCTCTCCATCCCAGGTCTCAGAGAATCTCAGTGTTTATGAAATTTCTCTGCCCCTCCTGCTGGGGCCTCTGGGAAAATCTTAGCCCCCACCTGCAGACAGGCCTGGCAGGACGTGGTTATGAACATCGGTTTGATGCTTGGAGGTGTGGATCCTGTGTTATTCTAAACGACTTTTTTTTTCTTTTCTTTTTTTCTAAATCACTTTTGTTTTTCCTTTGTATTACAGGTAGGACATTCTATTGTTTTTCTTAGGCTGTGTGCACAGGGAGGCAACAGTTTCTTTGGTTGTCACCCCAGAGCAGCCAGCAGGCCCTCAAATCTTCTGTCCCCCACGCAGGCTGCTGCATCTGACAGGCCCAGGGATGACGGGAGACTGGTAGCCACTGGCCGCCTGAGGGCTTCTGTGAACTGCTAGGGACCCAGTCTGGGCTCTCTCTGCGCCTGTGGCCTCTAGGCTTGAGCTGGGAGGGGGAGCAGAGCACTTCACCTGCAGCAGTGGCTGCCTTTGTCTTTCTAACAGGATGAGGGGTGGAACACCGGGTCTTCATGCTCAGCTACATTCCCAGTCTTTTTTACTTTTTAAATTTTGAGACGTAGTCTCAATAAGATGCTGAGTTTTCTGTGCTGGACCCAAACTTGTGATGCTCCTGCTTCAGCCTCCCAGAGTGGGATCATGCCAGCTCTGCCACAGGCTGCTCAGCAACCACATGTGTGTGCATATGTGCATATGTATGTGCATACCTCTGTGTGTGTGCATGTGTGCATGTGCGTGCATGTGTGCTTGCAGTTATGGCAACTAAACCCAAGGTAGGGCTTCCCACCTCAAAGCACCTGCCATGTCCAGTGCCCTGGGGACAGAGCTGCAGAGGTGACCCAGAGCCAGGTCTCTTCCTTGTGGGTATGGAGCTGCCACACTCCGGGAGCTCCATGGGCCCTGGAAGACTTCATGTGCTAGGAGAAAGCAGGCCTCTTCCGATCGCCAAAGCCGTGACTGGTGAAGCCTCCAAGCTCTGGAGATTTCTGCTGTTTTGTTTTCCTTTCTTTCACATGGACCTCTCAGTAAAGAAATTCACAGTAGTGCTTCATCTTCTCAGGACACCCCACCATCACACCCCGGCTCCACTGCTGTCTTGAGAGTCTTACCCCAAGTTGTATGGGGACCATGGCCTGGGCTGGGTGATTAAGGTTAGTGGAGCCTCAGAGCTGAGACAGCTAGGGCTTGATCCAGGCACTCTGGCTCCAAGGCTGTGTATGTCTCATGTGGAGGGGCCATTCTGCATGGGATTTTACGGAGAAATGGCCTTGGCAGTGTGTGTGTGTGTGTGTGTGTGTGTGTGTGTGTGTGTGTGTGTGTACAGTATGTGCATCATGTGTGCATGGTGGAGACACGGAGCAGGGAGAGGGAGAGATCATGAACTGGCTCAGGAGGGCAGAGGCCTGGCCAGGCACCTGGGGAGGACTGACCAGGTGAGGTGCAGGTCGTGCCTTGTTCCCTCAAGGCCTGCACCTGGGGGGGACGACACCCACCACTTTTGGAACGCATCCTCCTCCTCGGATTTCTACATTTATCTCCAACAGTGTCACCACAGAAATGCCCATGCCCTGAGGGAACGGACACCTGCAAGGGTGGCCTGCACACTGAGCTCTAACTCCAACGCAGTCATGCAGCCTCCAGGAGGAGAAGCGGCCGCAGGGATGGTCGCACTGCAGCTGCTCTGCGCTGGATCATGTGAGGCGGAGGTCTGCCCCTACCACCTTCCTTCCAGGCCATAACCATTGCACCACACAGTCAGGCTCCACAGCCTGCTTTTCCTGAGGGAAGGCTCCTGAGGTTCTCCAAGGTAATATCCATGCTTCTACATCCTGATTTTTATTTTAATTCTGTTCTATTTGGGGTTTTGTTGAGACAGGGCCCCACCGTGTACTCTAGGCTGACTTTGAACTCGCTCTGTGGCCCAGGCTAGCTTCAAATCACAGGGATTCTCCTGTCCTTGTGTTAAAGCACTGGGATTATGGGTGTGTACCATGGGACTCAGCTCCGTCCTCCTTTCCAGTGTCAGCCCTGCAGCTCTGTCCGAGGTGGCTGCAGCCAGGGGCTCTGCCTCTGGCAGGTGTGCTTTCTCCTCTTGCCCATGCCAATGCCAGCGGCTTGCTCTTCCCTGGGGCTTCCCTGCCTCTAGCCCATTTGCTGTCGCACTGCTGGGGCTTCCTTTTGCCCTAGAGCCTTGCTTCAGGAGCCAACTGCAGAGGCTCTGAAGGGCTCGGCTCCTCCTGGCCCTGGCTGTGTGCCCTACATGTCGGGCCCCTGCCTTTTTCTCCTTGCTACTGGGATTCCTTGAGCTGCTTCTTGGCCTCTGTGCTCCCTTAGCACCTGCTGTGCTATGCCTGCCTTGGAGCTACAGCTACGGCCTACACCCTGAAATCGAGAACCATAGCCTCCTCGTGCCCTGGGCTGTTGGGGGTTTGTCCCACGGTGGGAAGGCTGAGCCGCCTATGTCCCTCCCTTGCCTCCTATTACTTGGTATTAGTTTGCTTTTATTCCCTCATCACTGAGCCACTGTGGCAGATGTTGCTAGTGGGGTGGGGATCACAGACTGCTAAGATGCAGCCCCAGTTTCAGGCTGGCTTTGATCCTGTTAATGCAGACCAAGTCCTTTTAGTTTCCTGGAGGATAGGAGCTGTGACAGTTTAGGAGGATCAGGTCTGACTCACCACAGCATGTGTATTTGATGTTGCATTTGCAGGAGAGGAGCCAGTGCCTAGTGACTAAAGACAGGTTCTCACCTTGGAGCTCAGGCTGGCCTGGACCTCACTCTGTAGCCCAGTCATTCTCCTGCCTCAGCCTCCTGAGAACTAGAATTATAGGCATAGGCCACCATGCCCAGCGGTAATGTTTAATTTAATTTGAAAGTTAATTTTCAAATTAGAGCTAATACAAGATAGAGCCTGTGGGTGGGGTGGCAAGGGGCTTCAATGGCTCCTCTGGAAGAGCTGGCAGGGTAAATCCTGGGGTCACCTGGATCCTGAATTCCCCACTCTGTGTTTCCAGCCCATAGTTGACCACAGGTCCCTGAAAGTGCACAAAGAGAAGACAAGGACAGGAGGAGACTGCTCTGTGCTCAGGGGGTGACACTGCAGGGAGGTTGGGGCCTGCAGAGGTCTCTCCATAAGGTGGGCTGGGTTCTCAGGTAGGCAGGAGTTGAGCTCACCACCTGCCAGGGGTGGGGATGAGGCAAGGTGAGCTGGGCTGGGTACTAGGGGCCTGGGCAGGGAATGAGGAGGAGCAGGGCTGGCAGAGGGTGTCCCATCCTGCGTCCTGGGCTTGGCTATGGGAATGCCCCAACATACCCCTGCACTTGGGTCCTCATTACGATGGTGTCTCCGCCAACCTAAAGGTGGCACTGTCTTGGTAGAACGAATTTAAGCTGCTAGCAGTGTGAACTCAGTTCACTCAGAATTTCATTGTTAAAAACCAAGACAATTGCTAGCACACAGCAATCACACAAAACCAAAGGCCTTTGTCTCAATGTTGACTGATGCATGTAGACTATGGTGTCTACGTGGGGACTGCCTTCTCTTCCGCCCTTCTGGCTAGACCAGAAGACCCTGCTGCAGGTGTCAACCGGAAGCCGAGGACCACAGGTGGCCTACGATCAGCCCTGGACAAGGCCCAGTGGTCTCAGACTGCAGCCGTCTAGACCTTAGGAGAGCTCTGCTCCCTGCCACGCATGAACAGGTTGCCTGAGGAGTGGCAGAACTGAAACTTCACTGGGTTTTAATTCTGAGCGAGCAGCGGCTCCTCAGCTGCATGCTTTCACTGAGCAGTGTCTGAGGTCTGAGGTTTGCTCTCAGTGTAACTGGCAGGGGGCTGCATTGGAGCCGCTCATGCTGCACAGCCCCCAGCCCCCCAATTCTGGCAGCTTCCTTCATCCTGAGGCAGGGGACATCACCCAGCACCATGAGATCTCAGATGATCATGTGAGCTTCTTCTGTCAGTGAGTGACAGAGACCAGTTTCCAGAACAGTGCTATCCTCCTGCAGTCTGAAGCGTTGCCTGCTGTGCTTTAGGAAAGAAGGTTTAGGGGACAGGAAGAGAGCATCACTGTTAGGTCCTGAGCCCGTTAACAACCCAGGGGTGATGGGCCTGGAGGGGCTTCTGGGTAGGACTTGTCCTATAGTGCTAGGAAGGTTGTCTTTGGCCTTGGGATGATTCCAGCCTTAACAAACTGCCTGCCCACCCTCCCCAGAAGTGCCTCCGGCGACTTCCCTTCTGAGGTCAGTGTCAAAGTCCAAAGGCGGGTGCCCTCCTCACCGGGATCTTTTTATACAAAGCCAGGTAGCAAGCACAGATCTCAGGTGAGAGAAAAAGGCTGCATCCACGCTGTGCGGCAGGGTCCCACCCATGCCCACCTGGAGAGCTCTGCACCCCGAGATATGAACCCAGAATGCAAGTCCTAAGCCACCTGGGGCGTCACCCCACATTCACCTGTCCATCCAGGACTTTTGCCGGGGGCCAGTCTCTGTCAGGAGAGGCATTACACAGAGTCAGGTCCAGGAGAAGAAGGTCTCTGGACGTCAGAAGGCGGGAAGATGGACAGCACACAATGAGCACACAAATGTGTGCCGTGATTCCAGTTGTGACAATGTTGGCAGGAAAGGGGAGGTTAGCACAGGACAGAACATGAGGGCAGGGCTGTGACTCACCTGGCCAGAGAGCTCAGGGAAGTCTTCCCAGAGGAGGTGGCCCTGAGGGTATAGGGCATGTGTGTGTGTGTGTGTGTGTGTGTGTGTGTGTGTTGCCCATAGGGCTCATGCAGTAGCCCTAAGGTAGCAAGTTTTTCGGTTGGGTTTCAGGAGCAGGGGAAGACAGTGTGGCCTAAGGGCTGACCAGCAGGGCCAAAAGTAGAGGTTGTGCCCAGAGCACAATCCTGTTTGGGGGTCACCAGCAAGTGGAGGGCATCACTGTATAAGGGGGTAAAACAGCAAAATGGAACCAGTCAGGCAGCCGTGAGCCTTCAGAGAAGTGTAGTTGATCTGGCCAGGAGAGCAGCCATTTGACTGAGGTCTTGGAGGTTGTGTAGGAGTTTGTTGAGACAAGAGGAAGGCGGGTGGAAGCACGTCCATGAAAGCCAGGTAAGCGGTGGACGTGAGTGGAGTGCAGGGTGTGCTGTGGAACATGCTGGGAGGTGAGGATAGATGCAGGCAGGCGTAGTACTGAGTCTGTTTACCGGCTCACTCACTGGTTCCTCCAGCCCAACCTGAGAGCTTACTGCAGGCTCGGTACTGGAGGCACCACAACCAACACAACATTTGTTGCCCATGTGAGCTCCCCCACTGCTTGGGGGAGAAAGACAGCGAATCTGCAGAGCGCAGCATGTGCGTGTGTGTGTGTGTGTGTGTGTGTGTGTGTGTGTGTGTGTGTGTGATCCAAGTGGAGACTGAGTTCTGTGAAGATCAGGACCGCGTGGGGTGGGCAACCGTGAGGGTGGTGTGCAGGACTCTCAAGTGGACGGTGCAGGAGGACCCAGCTCCAGGGGACAGCATGGGCGAGGCCAGAGGTGGCCTTGGTCTGCTGTGCTTGGGACAGCGTGGGGGCCCCTGAGGCTGCTGAGGTACAAAGGGGGAAATAAAGGTCATGACCAAGGCCTGGGGGACTGCAGACCAGTGTGAGACTGGATTCTCATCGGTGAGGTGAGTCGGGAGGAGGCAGAGGTTTTATGTGGAGGAGAAATGGGTCCTGACATGCTCTAAAAGGGCCATCTGTGTGCCCTGTGGGGACAGCAGCAGAAGCAGGCAGTCCCTTTGTCATCCTTCCAGGGACAGTGGGCCCGAGGGAGCCAGGTGGCCTCCCTGGGGTGGGGAGAAGCAGCAGAGTGTATCTCAGAGACAAAGCAAAGGATCTGGCAATGCATCAAATGCGGGTGTGTGGGCAAGAAGAGCAGCCAGGGTTTCCCACCAATGAGGTGGGGGACAACGTTGCCTTAGTTGCCGAGGGTGGTGGGAGAGCAGGTGGGGTGATACAGGGAGCTCAGGCTTAGGGCTTTAAGATGGCAAATGCAGGTGCAAGTAGGGCTGGGTGTACAACTTGAGCACTTAAAGGAGTTGTGTGTGTGTAATACTGACCCTCTGAACGATGTGCTTTGTGACCTCCCCGGTTTGTGAGGAGTGTCCTCAGGCCTGGTCAGTATCCTGCCCTCACTGCCATCTTCAGGATCCCCACAAGGTTTTGAGGTGTTCTTTAATAAATAGATGCTCTTAATTTTAGTATATTTGAAATCACCAACCTTCTCATGTACACTTTCTATTTAAGAAAAATCTGCCTATTGTGTAGTTAGGGAGGTGTCGACGTATTTAGTTTTTCTTCAAAGCTCTCAAGTTTGCTTTTTCCGTTTACGTGAGCTGCGGCGCATTCCTCCTCGGGGATCGGACTGCCTCTTGCCCTGGTGTGGGCGGGGTGGGCCTCGTTTGCCTTTCTGTCCATAGAACCGGCTATTGTCCTAGACCTCAGCTGTCAGCAAATATTTGCCAACTGCCAAGGAAAAGGCTTACGGTACAAGCTATGAGAAGGGAAAGGTTATCGGTGGAGACCCTGGATTTGTTCTTAGAGCCTCTTAGGTCATGATTACGCTTTTAAATCGATTTTATTAATGTGTACTTCACAACAATTAAGTACACCCTTTGTAAGTTTACAGACTCATGAGTTTTAAAGGATATAGATATCATATCATGTAACCTAGTTAAGGTGCACAACTGTTTCTTGTCGCCCTAAATTCCTTCATGCCCCTTGCCAGCAGTCAGTCCCAGAATGCTCTCCTGTTGCTGATCATCTATCTATCTATCTATCTATCTATCTATCTATCTATCTATCTATCTATCTATCTAAAGATTGAACTCAGGACCTTGTGCTTGCCAGGCAGATGCTTATGCACTGAACTACATCTCTGGCCTGGCTCTCTGTTGACTTACTTAGACCCTAATGACTCAGGTGTGGTGGCACATGCCTATGATCCCTGCACTCGCGAGGCTGAGACAGGAGGATTGCCATGAGTTCCAGGGCAGTCTGGGCTATATACACAGCGAGTCCCTGTCTCAAGAAAACAAAAAAATACTTTAAAAATAACCTCTGGCCGGGCGTGGTGGCGCACGCCTGTAATCCCAGCACTCGGGAGGCTGAGGCAGGAGGATCGGTGCGAGTTCGAGACCAGCCTGGGCTACAAAAGTGAGCTCAGGACCAGCCTCAACTGCATAGTGAGACCCTGTCTCAAAAAGACAAAAAAAAAAAAAAAAAAAAAAAAAAAAAAAAAAAAACCTCTGGCCCTGTTTCCAGCCCCTGTCCACTTACCAACTGCCCTCACCCACGCTCTGGCCAGCCTGCATACTTTTCAGGGCCACAGTCTTAGGAGCTCCTATGTAAGGGGGCATGATTTGGACAGATGGCTGAAGTGGGGGACCACACGTGGTCACAGGCTCACAGACCCCGAGTGGCCTGGGTGAGGGAGGCTGGGAACTAAGGAGGAGGAGGAGAAGGAGGAGGTGGGAAGCCAAAGGAGAAGTTGGCAAGAAAAAGCGTCATGTTTGTGGATGAAAGGAGCAGTGCTTCACGATGCACGGAGGCTGCGGTGGACCGGCGTGCTGTGCTCCGAGGGACCCTGCTGTTACGGTCCTCTTTTCTTTTTTCTATGCACCTGTGCCCTATGCACCTGGCCCCCTGCCACAGCATGGGAGAGGTGCTGCCTGGCTTCCAGGTTCACCTCCTGCTTCACCCTGCCTCTATGGACCGTGCATGCAGTATTGACACGTAAGGGCTCAGAATCCCCCAGAGCTTGCACTGTTATTGGTTCCAGGTTTTTATGGCCTGGGGCATCAGCCTGCAGTGCCTGTGGAGAGGCAGAGTGCACCCCTGGGGTTTCCCAATCCCCTCCCCCCCACTTATATGGGCAGCCACAGAGCAGTGATGCTGCTTACGTGTTTCAGCCCCAAGCCGTGGGCTGGAGGAGAAATAAAGAAAGAAAACCATGATGCGCCCCGTGTCAGGGTATGAGGAGGGTCGCCCTCTGCCCGGTGGAGGCTGAGAAGCAAGAAGGCTTGCCTTTTGCCCTGGCTGGTTTTCTTTTTTCAGTATTATTATTATTATTATTTTGTCTTTTTTTTTTTTTTTTTTTTTTTTTTTTTTTTTTTTTTTTTTTTTTTTTTTTTTTTTTTTTTTTTTTTTTTTTTTTTTTTTTTTTTTTTTTTTGTCTTTTTGAGACAGGGTCTCGCTATGCAGTTGAGGCTGGTCCTGCACTCACTTTTGTAGCCCAGGCTGGACTCAAACTCGCACCAATCCTCCTGCCTCAGCCTGCCAAGTGCTGGGATTACAGGCGTGAGCCACCACGCCCGGCTATTTTGTCTTTTTTTTGAGACAGGGTCTTACTATGCAGTTGAGGCTGGCCTTGAGCTCACTTTTGTAGCCCAGGCTGGTCTTGAACTGGCACCAATCCTCCTGCCTCAGCCTCCCGAGTGCTGGGATTACAGGCGTGAGCCACCACGCCCGGCTTTTTTTCAGTATTATTGATTGGATTCACAGCCTTCTTGCTGAGCTGCTCCCCCAGCCCTTTAAAACTTTTTCTTTTGAGACAGGGCCTCTCTGAGTCACGGTGTTGCCCTGGCTGCCCTCAGACCCGCGACCCTCCTGCCTCAGCTTCCCAGGGTGTGTTTCCTCTGCACTGCTGACTCGCCCATTCCCCTGGGACTGATTTTTAAAAGGCGGCTGCCATCATTACTTTCTGAACTTAAAATGGGCTCAGTTCTTATGCTCCATTGACTGGGATCTTTCCTATGAAGGCGTGCATGTGTGAATATCTTTAAAATAGTTATATTCTTGCAGATGTATGTAGCTCTCTCCAGCTCCAAAGCCTCAGGGGTCTCACCTGTGGGGCCGCGGCACTGATCCACCTTGGAGGCATTTACATTTTTTCTCTTTGGAGACTGAGGAGATTCAGAGAGCGCGTTGGTGGCCCTTACTGACGTCCTGTCAGACGGACGCCGCATTCCCTGGCTCGGCCTAGGATTCATCATTTCTGGAAAATTCTCCAGCCTCACCCATTCTCTGATCCACAGACACCACGGCCAGCCTACCACTGGCCATCAGTGCGGTTACAGACGCGATGGCGGAGCGCCGATCCTGAGCTGGCGTATCATTAGCTGCAGCTGAGGCCACACGTCCGCGGGCTTGGTGGCCTGTGCGGAACCAGCAGAGTCCACTTCTCACTGTGCTAATTGCAGGCTGCTGGTGCCTCCTCCACAGCGTACACAACCCCCGAAATCAGAACAGCCGCCCCGCCCTGGGACCTTGGGCAGCTTGCTCCATGACTTCTGCTTGTCTCCGCGTGGGCCTAGGGCGTGGACATGGAGTGAGAAGGTGGCAGCTTGAGAGCATCAAGCACAGTGCCTCCCAGCGGTGGTGCATGGCACAGCTACTACCATAGCTCGTGAGCCATGGCAATGGCCAGGGAGTCGGGCGCAAATCGGATTATCTCCCCCACCCTCTCTGAGTCTGTGAAGACCGGCCGGTTTTCAGATGGCTGTGTTGTGTGTTGGATTCCTTTCTCTCTTTTTTATTATTTATTTTCTTTTTTTTATTACATTTAATAGGAAATAACAATACGATAGTTTCAAAACACATTAGTAGTACATTTGCAATAATTGACACATTGCATATTGTTGTCCTCATAGTTATACAGAGCACAGGGTGTAGACATGATAAATTTTCTAATTGATATTGGTAAGGAAAGAAAAAAGAAAAAATTCTTCTCAGTTCAAACTGAGAGGAAGTAGTTATATTCATAGTCCAATGTTCCATAATTGCACTGGGTTATCGGTGAAACTGGCAATGTTGGAGGCTGTTGATTTAAGCCTCTTACAGCTCATCATACTATTCTAGCTCTCCGTTTTATGCCTGATAATTAAGCTTTTCTGCTGGGTGATCAAGGGCAAGTTAAAGCAAGACCTGTATAGCAAAATACTCATCTTTTGTATCTTTCAAGGTCAAATCCCCTCAGGATTAACTTTGGAACCATGTACAGTGTTTTGTAGAACTGTTGTCAGCCTCAGCCTTCGGGATAAGTCAGGACCATTGCTTGACCAGTTTACTTTCTGTGAAAGCTTGAGAGAATGTGTTTTCTCTAGGTGACTCTCCTTAGACACACTATATTTCATTTATTCCTTTCCTCTGAGGTCCCATAATCTCCTTGACCAGAAAATTTGGGACACCACTGAGTTATGTTACAGCGCAGGTTCTCTTATGTCCTGAGTCCTTACTGACCTTGCAGGGCTAGGGACAAGATATTGGCTATCCTCATAGCCCTTCTTTTTCTCCAATTTTTGGTCTGTTAACTTAAATTCTCAACCCTCCAGCAGAGAAGCTTCATGATACTATTACTCTATAACATAGATAATTGAGTTTAACATCATTGGCTTTCCGGATATCAAACATCTTAGACTTAGCTTGCAATTGGTATTTTCTGTCAATCATTGATATTGTAATAGATCTCTATAGAATGTGATAAAATAAAAATGTTATACATTTTTATGCTGGATCCTGTTCTCTTCCACTCAACAAAAGACAATTCTGTAATGGCATCAAGAATGTTCTGTTAGCATGCTATTGAGCATTGGTGATTTTTTTCTCATCTTTAGAAAAAACAAATGTGTCCCAACCATTCTAGAGGCTGAGTCAGGAGGATGACAAGTTTGAACTCAAGGTGAGCACAGCCTGGTGCATCTTAGCAAAAGTTTGGTCTCAAGTTGAAAAGAGCTGAGGGTACAGCCTGGTAGCGGAGCACTTGCCTGGAGACACCCTGGTCCTGGGCTGTGCACAGAACCAAAAACAACCTAAAAGATTCTTCATTTTCATGAGTCAAAAGAAAACCTGCTGAGAACTTGAAAAATATCCCTTGTGATTTTCTCCTTAATGCCCAGAAAGGACTGAATTATAGCCTGCTCCTTCAGCTAATTTGGAGGGAAGAAATGAACCTGCTTAGGTTCTGTGGCTAATGACAGAGTGCAGCACCTGTGGAAAGAGGGTTACAGATGGGCAGCCCCGCCAGGGTAGATTAATGGGCGGCCTCGAGGGTTCTGGCAGAGGAAGCTTTGGAGATGAGGATGTTGCTGAGAGCTTCAAGAGTCTCTGGCGATGCTTGAAGAAAAACAGACCTGGACAGGGTAATCTTTCATCTTTATCATGACGCATCAGGTTGTGTCTAGCTTCGTGTTCCAGAATGTCCAGCAATGGCTAGAATGGGAAGGTGCTTCATTATCCCATCTAACAAAGTATCTGACGGTGGATGGCCCCAGCGTGGTGTGGCTAAGTGAGCACTTTTTTTTTTTTTTTTTTTTTTTTTTTAGGTACTGGGGATCAAATTCAGGACCTTACACTTGCCAGGCAGGTGCTTAAGCTGCTGGCTATCTTATGCAAGGACTTTCTAGCAGTCCCCTATTCCCCTCAACATGTTGGTTTTTTCTTGGCTTCATGGCTACAAATTGGTGCAGCATCAGGCATATTGTCTTCATCCCACCATGTTTAAAGCAAGAAGCAGGGAGAGGATGGTGATGGGGAACTCTGCTCTCAGGATTTTTACCAGGAAGCATACATTTTCCCTGAAGATGCATAGACAGATGTCTCCAAGTACCTCATCAGCAGGAAATCATGTGTGGCCACCAGTAACTGCAAAGGATGATGGGAAAGACAGCAGTGGGCAAAGTGCACCAAGGGCAGCGATTGATTGATTGATTGATTGATTGATTGATTGATTTTACTTTCAAACATTTCATTTTCTTTTATTTCACAAGAGTTTTTTCTCCTAGCTTTAGGGCAGCGATTTAGAACCCAGGTTCTGTTAGCAAGAATCGGAGTGAGCTGGGGCCACAGCATATGTGCTCTACATATATGTTACATGTGTGGCCCTGATGTGTCAAACGTGACTTGGGGCTGTAGGTAGGTGGCACAGCAGTTACGTCCTCTGCTTCCCAAGGTTCATCCTCCTTTCTCCTGGATCCTCCCTTCCCCAAATCCTGACCTTCAGTGATGGTGGGGGGCTGGTCTCGGGCCTCTGCCCACCTGCACGGCTTCCATCGGCCCGGCCATTGCCCTGAACTCAGCCAATTCTTGGGCCCAGTGGGGCTACCATGGGTCTGGGTGTCCCCCAAACCCATCTCCACCAGGGATGCAGAGCAGGCTTCATGAGTGAACAGGGCCTTTGCAGATGTGGTACTTAGGACGAGGTCAGCCCCGGTCAGGGAGCGCCAGGGTTGGTGTCTTCACAACAAGGGAAGAATACACAGAGGCTGACATAGGAGGAGACCTGGGCCAGCCAGAAGTACCTGTGAGGGACATGACTCAGAGTCAGAGAAAGGCACAGAGCAGGGGAGCCACCAGGGGCAGAGATGGGCAGGGTACAGGACTCCTGAGGCTCCTTGGAGGAACCATGCCTCAGGGCCTCTGGATGCTCTTCTTGCTTCCTTGCCCATGGCTGGTGTTTCCAGCCATCCTTGGGCACTAGGAGGACCACCAAGGACATGAGGGTTGCCTGTCCTCAGAATGCCCTCCTCCCCCAGGACAAGTCCTCCGGCGGCCTATGGTGTGGAGATGAGCCTCCTGGTACCTGCATGTGGAATCCACACAGAGGCGTGAATGCCAGTGAGACAGCTTCCGTCCTATCTGCTTGCCTGCTCAGTCCTGATGACAAATGTGGCCCTGCCCTGCACGTTGAGGCCTCTCTCCAGCTAGGTATTAGCTTCTGTTCTGCTCTGAGGAGAGAGAGAGAGAGAGAGAGAGAGAGAGAGAGAGAGAGAGAGAGAGAGAGAGAGATGGAGAGCACAGCTGTCCTGCATGATACGCCAGACACCGTGGGTGACCACAGCCAAACGGTTCATGGGACTAAGGTCACAACAGTGTGGAAGGCCGGTGACAGATGTTCAGAGCTTTCAACCACAAGTCTGGGGCAGTGCAATGAGGCAGAACGTGTGCTTTGCCTTGAAAATTGTCATCAGTTGGGCTTGATTTCTGTCTAAGCCAGGATGGAGGTAGTGCCAGCCCCCAGTGACATGAGGCAGGGAGGTGGAGACTGGTGGTGTTGTCAGAAGCCTGGGCAAAGCCGTCCCTGCCTCTTGCCTTGGAAAGGCTAGACTTGCTGAGTGCCCTCAGATAGGGCATTTGATGCAAAATCTCGTCACCTCTAGGAACACCTGTAGCTCACCCTGTCCCTATTTCTCCTGGTGGGCAGGGCTGCTAATGGGCTTCACTTGCCACTCTGTATGTGTGGGCAGTGTCTGGAAGCATTTTTAATTTACATGGCAATGTCATCATGTTTTCTTCCCGAGTGCCATTTCTCTGAGATGTACCATACCATGTTTTGCATTGGTCCCGCTAGCATATATTTGCATGCTTTACAGAACTACTCTGACGGGACTTCCCTGGGGTCCTTTTGGAAAGGCCAGTGGGCTGCTGGGTCCTAGGGACACTTTGGTTGGCTGAGTGATGGCTGATTTCTCTGGGTAAAGGAGTCCACACTCCAGCTGCTCTGCCCAGCGTGCCTCTGTTTCTGTACTAGGACTTAGGGATATTTGGGCTTCTAAGTTTTCCCAAATAAGAAAAGGGTAAAATCCCATGTTTTTGAAGTTGGCATTTCTCAGTGACTGATGATTTTGGACCCCTCTATGTATCCCTGCAGTTCTGATTCCCACTTCTGTAAACTGCCTGTTCAAGTACCTTGCCCATTTCCTGATTTTCCTACTGGGCCTCTTCTTGCTGGTCCATGAAGTTTGCCTTTGCAGTTGTGACCAAGGGAATAGACCTATAGGCAAGCAGCCTGTTATCAGGGGCCTAGTCTAGGCAGGGGAGTCTTTAAAAACAGATTTCTCTTAGCTGGGCGTGGTGGCTCATGCCTGTAATCCCAGCACTTGGGAGGCTGAGGCAAGAGGATTGGTGCGAGTTCGAGACCAGCCTGGGCTATAAAAGTGAGCTCAAGGCCAGCCACAACTGCATAGAGACCCTGTCTCAAAAAGACAAAAAAAAAAAAAAAATTAAAAAATAAATAAATAAATAAATAAATAAATAAATAAATACAATAACAACAGATTTCTCCAGACTTCACCAGATGTTGCCGATGGGAGCCACGGGCCAAGGAAATGACGTGGTCCCTAGAAGCTGGTGAGCCTGGGGCAGCAGCGGCCGGCCCAGACACAACTTGAGGATGTTGGTTCCTCAGTGACCTGGGGCTGGCCCTGGAAACAGATTCTTTGTCAACTCCTCCTGATAAGAGCCAGGCTGACTCATTCCTGGTTCTTAGCTCAGTGAGACCTGGCAGAGCTCCTAGCCGAGCCCTCTGGATTTTGACCTCCAGGTCAGGCTGGCGCTGACTGAGAAGTGTGTGCTGTCTGCTACTGCAGCCTAGGATGCAGACGCGACAGTCACGCTTAGCCCGCCTCTGCCTGGCAGTTTGTGCTTTTTCCAAATTCTCCCTCACGCCTCTGCATGCATGGTGGAGGGAGGAGGTGACATTTCCTCCAAGAGAGTAAAACTTAGTTGTTAGGAAATGAAAGACCAAACAAAAATTTTTTTTAGTATACAAAGTACAGACCTACATCCAGCATAAAAATGAGAAACCAGTCTAACCTTGACACTGAACTTCCCCAGGTGGGGAGGGTTGTAGTCAGGGAATAAAACATCTGGGAAAAAACTCCCTAAAAGGTGGTAATTTTTTTAAAAAGTTGTTTCTAGGCGTGGCAGTGCCTGCCTCTAGCCCCAGCTATTTCAGAGGCTGAGGCAGGGGGATTGTTTGAGCTCAGGAATTCAAAGCCAGCTTGGGCGATACGGCAGGGCACTGTCTCAAAAAAGGCTACACAACACTGGCCCCTGTCACAACAATTTTCTCCTCTTTTTTTGGTCTTTTTGAGACAAAGTCTCAATTTGCAGCTCAGGCTGGCCGTGAGCTCACCTTGTAGCCCAGGCTAGCCTTGAACTACTGTGATCCTCCTGTCTTGACCTCATAAGTGCTGGGGTTACAGGGGTGCACCACCATGCCCGGCCATCTGGTTATTTATTATGATTTTATAGTTCATGTTGAGGCTTTTAATCTATGTAGAATTTTAGTTTACTGAGTTCTTTTACAAACCCATATAGAAATTTTATTAAGATTGTGTTGAATTTATAGATTTATTTAAGAGCAATTGGCAACTTCATAACATGAAATCAGTAAACTCATTCCATCGATACCAGAGCCCCAGTGCATTCCCTCATTCAGCTCACTGTCAGAGGTTTTTTGTTGTTGTTGTTGGTTTTTTTTTTTTTTTTTTTTTTTTTTTTTTTTTTTTTTTTTTTTTTTTTTTTTTTTTTTTTTTTTTTTTTTTAAGAGTTTTAAAGCCTCAGGGTTGGGGAGATAGCTCCTGGCACAAATACCTGCCTGGCAAGTAAAAGGTCATGAGTTTGAACCCTGGTCCCACCAAAAAAAAAAAAAAAAAGCCTCATTTTCAGAGGACCAGAATATTGTTATTTCAGACACTCTATTTTTTGACTATTGTGAACTGTATCTTTTTATCTATTCTGTATTTACTGAAATCTAGGATACCATCAATATAAGAAGCACTTCAAATTTTAAGTCATTAAAATGTTCAAAAGAAAAAAACAGCCCAGTGTGCTGGTGCCCACCTATAATTTCAACACTCAGGAAGCTGAGGCAGGACTGCCTCAAGTTTGAGGCCGGTCTGGGCTACATAGTGAGTTGAAGACCAGCCTAGGGGGCTGGGGAAATAGCTCAGTAGAATAAGCACTTGCCTTACAAGCCAAGGGCCTGAGTTCAATCTCTGGTCCTCCAAAGAAAGAAAGAAAAAGAAAGAAAGAAAGAAAGAAAGAACAAAAGAACAGCCTAGACTACAAGAAAAGCCCTATCTCAAAAAAATAAAAAAAGTGAAAATGTGTGTGTTATAGTTACTTTTTTCTATAGATTTACTGCTGGTGCAGAGAAACACTATTGGCTCTTGGTTCTTCCAGGCTAACCTGTACCTGGCAATGTTGCTTATAAGTGTTAATATTTGTTTGCTGGCTATTGCCTTGTCATGGTAAATGATGACGATTTTTCTCTCCCCTTGCGATTTTCGCCCCCCTCCCCCCTTGCTCTGCCTGACTGTCTCTTGCAGGGCTTGTAAACCCTTGTCCCACCTGACAGTCACCTGGGAACTTGCGACTCGGAGGGTCAGCTACTTTTCTTAAGTCTTTGAGATCAGGTTTTCTGAGTTCACAGGCCGAGGACCTGAATTCACCTAGAGCAGTTTCTTCCAAAGTCCAAGGAATCCGCTGTCATGATTTTCGAGGGGCCTGGAAGCTGGCCTGCATCTGTCTGTCCTCCCCATGTTGCTTGGGGCAAAGGAGTCTAACATCCTGGTTAGTGGATGAAGTCAAATGCTTTCAGGAAGTGGGGTTTGGCCAGGCATAGACCAAGCCGTGGCTTTAGTACCATAATAGTAGATAGAAGAAATGACAGAGGTGATGATCCACCTGTCTCTGAGACTTTTTTTTTGTCTTTTTGAGACAGGGTCTCGTTGTACAGTTCAGGCTGGCCTTGAGCTCAGTTTGTAGTCCAGGCTGGTCTTGAACTCTCACCGATCCTCCTGCCTCAGCCTCCTGAGTGCTGGGATTACAGGCATGCGCCACCATGCCCGGCGAGACTGTGTTTTTGAAGTAAGCCTTTTGCACATTTGACATGAGACTGCTCCATGAAGCTGGAGAGAAAGAACACCATTATCTCTATGTTCTTCACCAAGCAAGCTTCGGGCTTCCTCCCTGGGTGCATGGGTAGCTTTGGGGGACCAGCTTTTCAGGATGGGGTGGGGTGAAGGGTGGAAAGGCCTAGACTAAGTGATGGGGGGGGAGGGTGGCTTTGCAGCCAGGCTGGGCCGAACCATGGGAGAGTCTTCAGGTGTGGAAAGAAGACTGCTATGACAGAGAAGGCAGGCTAACCAGGCTGCAGCGCTAAGACCATGAGCCAGGCTTCTAAGCCAGGTCCTGCACAGCCCAGTTCACTGAGAGAATGTTATGGAACCCAAGCCCCTGTTCTATTTTAAGCCCTATGGTGTTGGCCAAATAGCTCAGCTGGCTCCACCTCTGGGGAGCACTGAGATGGCAATTGAGACTGGGTATGGTGGCACGCACCTGTAATCCTAGCTCTTGGGGAGGCTGTAAACAGGCGGATCACTATGAACCCGATGTAATAGTGAGACCCTGAACACCCTTTAGACATACCCCCCTAAAAAAAAGTCCTATATGTTGTACTAGGCTGGCATTTGCAGTAAAGGCTCCGGCAGAGAACTCCCCATTTGCTGTTTGGCCAGAGGTGCCTGAGCCCCAGTGTCAGCCAGGGTCCTGCTGGAGAGTAGAGCCAGCAGCTAGCAGGCACTAACAGCAAGACAGTGGTGGCTGGAATGGGCCTGAGGAACAGCGGGTCTCCTGCACCTTGGGAAGCCCTAGGGCTCAGCCCAGGAGGCCCAGCTGGGGCCCGGACACACTGATCTCAGGCTCCTTAGGGAAGCTGGCCTGCCTGAGCTCTGTCAGGGCTGCTCTCCTCAGGCCCATGCAGTCTCTAGGATAATCTTCCTGCTCAGAGTAAGCTAGAGACTTTCATCTGTTCCCAAATACCTTCCTCACCTGACTAGCATTTTGTTTTAGTCCTTTCCTGCTGAGATGTAACACCCAAGGCACACAGCTCAGACAAGCAGAGGTTCATTTTGACTCTTAGTTTAGAAGTTTTAGCCCATGTTCACTGTTTTAAACACAGAATGACATGGTGGGATGATCTGGTGGAGGAGGGCTACTCACCTCATGGGAGACCAGAAGTGGAGCTCAGGAAAGAACCAGGAAGGGAGATCATGCTTACAGGTGTGCCCATGGCAGCCTGCCTTCTCACAGCAGTGAGCTGTAGCTCCCCATAATCCAACTGCCTCCCAAAAACTGCACCTCTGCGTGCATGAGGCTTTGAGGGGCCTCTAGCTGGGGACTGTCACTTATCCAGATTGACTCATGGAGCTCCTCCTCAGTCCCCATGGCAGTGTGCAGGAGTGCTGGGTTCATTTGCTGGTTCCATGCGGATGATTTTATGTTGAGCGCACTGACTTTAGACAGGGCTGATGGTGGCTTGTAAGTTCTCTGAGGAAGGTCAGGAGGTGGGGGGCCTGAGTTTCTTCTCCCAAATTTCCTCTGCCCTGATCTCATCTTACACAGGCCCTGTGAGCCAGCTGACAGGAGCAAGTGAGCCGTCTGGTGCAGCATAAAACCAGAGAAAAGTGTCAGGGCTGAAAGGGAATTTTCCACCCCTGGTACTCGGCTGTGCCCACCTGCTGTCAGCATGCACATGGTAAAACCTACACCGAGTCAGTGAGGAAAGAAATGCACTGGACGACTCATATGTGTGTGGTTTCTTGTTGAGTGGTGTAGGCCCTTTAGGGCTGCATTTTATTAACATTTGTGGTTTCTACATCCTGGGGCACAGTGGTGAGTATTGAAGACCAGGCAGGGGTAGAGGTCCTAGGCCCTGAGTCCTCTGGATTCCTGAGGAGATTAGCCATGAGAATCAAGCAGAGCACCGGAACCGGAAGTCAGGGGAGGCAGTGCTCACTACTGAGCCCCTCGTCCCCAGTGGATGGCATTGGAAGTGAGGTTCTGAGAGATGACTAGGTCATAGGGTGGGACCCTTGTTCATGGGGTTAGTGTCCTTAGATAAGACACAGAGACAGTCTCTCTCTCTGCCTTGTGAGGACACAGCCAGAAGGTAGCCCCTCTAGTGTGACATAAAGCTAGAAATCTTACACAGAGCAGGAAGAGGGCCTTACCCAGAACCTGTCCTCTGGCTCCTGAGCTTGAGCTTCCAGCCTCCGGAATCACGAGAACTAAGTTGTCTGTTGCATTGTTGTCATAGCAGCCTGAGCGAAGACAATGACACTTGGGACACCAAGAGGTGGTCCCTTGTCATGGAAGACACTCCCATGTGGCTCTCCACACACTGGGGAGCAGCGTGGGCCTGGCCTGCTGGAAGGATGTCAACTACAGGCCCCAGAGGCGCTGTAGGCAAAGACTTCTTCACTGGTAACTGGAATCTCAAACCACCCCACGTGAAGCCGTCACAAACAGGTTCCAGGAATTGAGGTCCCAGTACTTGGTAGGCTGAGGCAGGAGAATTGGCACAAGTTCAAGGCCAGCCTGGGGTGCACAGTGAGAGCCTGTCTCAAAAAAAAAAAAAAAAAAAAAGGTTCCAGGAAGTCGAACTTATTACCCAGAAAAGGAAAGGTCACACCCCTGGTGGAACCTAGAAATGCCTCTCAAGTTATTGAGAATAACATGCAGGGGAAAATGGAGTTGGAGGAATTGAGAAGGTTTTAGACTCAAAGAAAGCAGTGAGTCTGTGTATGGATGACAGGGCATGTGATGGATGCTGGGAAGTTTGTACAATTGGATGAAGACAGCAGCTTCCTCCCGCCAGCCCCTGAGTCAATAGCATGCACCGATCCTGTCACCAGGTCACATGTAGAAGGTGTGTAAATCCTGAAATTGATGCTATTTTCTCTACCATAGAAGCTACCCCAAACAAGCAAAAGCCGATCTATTTTTTTTTCTCCATAATAATATTTTATTTTCCATGATAGTTGTCTTAGTTACTCTTCTGTCATTGCTGGAACAAATGCCTGACACCCAAAATGAAGGAAGGAAAGATTTATTTAGCTCACAGTTACTGGAGGTTTCAGTCCATACTTGGCTGGATCCAAGGCAGAGAGGCACAAGGCTGAGGCCAGCAGTTCATGGCGGTGGAACAGCAACAAAATGGTGACAGAGGCAGCCAACCAATCAGGGCAGCAGAGCAACAGCTTCAGTCTGTTATTACATCAGGCTGTCTTCCTTAGACTATCCGCCTCAGGCCACGCCTATAATTTCCAGCAGTATTCAGACCCATAATCTCATCAGTACTAAAACACATAATTCCAGGGACTCATGAGTCAAGTCTCAATCTATAGAAGTCCCACCCCATGATTGCATGAGGCTTTGGGGGGACAACTAGACACAAACCATAGCAATAATTTTATTTAAGTATAATGGATATCCTTCCATAAAATGCATAATTAGAATCAATATATTCATACATTTGTGAAATCACCCACTATGAGGAAAATGAGTACCCCAGTCTCCTCCAGGAGCCTCCTTGTGCCTGTGTGTGACCCACTGCCTCTGCTTACCCCTAGGCCCAGAAGCCATTGACCCACTGCTGTTTCTATGGGCTAGGGCACATTTTCTAGAATGCAGATAAGGTGGTCTATATGTTTTTTTGTGTGAGATAAAGAAGGATTTTGATGCTCTAGGAATGCTCATCCTTGGGGCCAAGGCCAAGTTGACTGTGTGGAGAGATGGCATGGGGGACAAACAGACAGACAGACAGACAGACAGACACCATTCAGAGTGTCCCAGTCCTGGCTGTCATCTTATTAAAGCTACATGAGAGACCTCAATGTTATCTGTAGTAGGAACTAGCTCGTCAATCTAATCTATAGTAGTTGCCACGGTGACTGCTTCATCCAGGATGGTTTATTAGCCACCAATAGCTACCCCAGCAATCCAACCCTGCAGCCCCTCAGAAACTCTCAGTATAATGAAGAGAACCCTCTTGTGGGAGGCAGCACCTGCTCTCCTCTAGGCTCTCGGGGACATATTGCCTGCTCCCAAGGAAGAGGGACAGCTCCACTTCCACCCCTGCAGTGCCCTGCACTGCCCCCCCAGGAACTCCTGGCCTTTGGGCAGGTTTGCTCACTTGGCTCTGGGGCCATGGCTTCCAGGAGCTTCTCAGCCTGGCTCAGACGCCGTGTGTTGGAGTGAGGGGTCTTGTGTGGAGACAGGACAGGCTGAGGGGAGCTGGCAGGAGGGCCCGCCCTCTCTTCCCAGAGAGAGGGGTGATGAGTGATGAAGAAAGAGACAGAGTGACAGGCTTTCCAAGTGCAGGGGTGCTGGGAGGTCAGTGCCTTGGGATGAGCAGACAATGACACCCCAATTAGTTACTGTTTACTTAGAGCACACACACACACTGGAGGGGTAGCAGAGGACCCCGCAGACTACTGGCTGCTTCAAAATTTCCTCTTTCAGATTAATTAGTGCACTAACTTTGCTTCTAGCCTCTTGTGAAGTCTCACAGCATGAGCAAAATGCAGATAAACATTTTTTTTTTCAGAGTAGAGCACACATGGTTTCTTGTCCAACAGCTGCTAGAGTCCTCTCTCCCAACTGAAACCTCCTGAGTCTGGCTTTTGCTGTCTAGGTTCCTATCAGCGCTGGTCCTCTGGGCTCTTACCAAAATCACCAGCATTCCAGGGCTATTCTAGCCAGCATCTCCAAAATTTTCCAAACTCTTCTTGCAAGCAAGTTTAAAAACTTTTTCTAAATTACATGGGTGTCGTCACCAAGATAACCCCCACTCCTGGTACCAACTTTCCATCCAGGTCACATACCCAATGACCCGCCCACTTCAAGCAGGCCCTGTCTCTGAACATAAGACTTTTGGAGAAGACTTTAGGTTTAAATCATTACAATGTCTCTGGTGGTCTGCAGGATGAGATTGAAGCTTTTCTCCTTGTGGCCTCTTTGGTTTGTCCTGCCCCTACTCTTGTTTCTCATGATGGTGACAGAGCTGACCTCACTGCTGGGTCCAGGACAGAGCGGGATACCCAGGACTGGCTAGTGAGGGTGTCATATTCTGTGGTTAAGGATGGGCAGGTGATAACAACAAGGCCAATCAGATGTAGCAGTAGCATCTTCCTGGGGTTGTCAGGAAGAAGGCAAGGTCTTTCCACCATGGACACTGAGCTGAGGAAAAGGGGCCTGGGGCAAGTAGCAGCCACTCAAGAATGAAGAAAAGTTCTGCTCCTGCTGCTGTCTTGCATGCTGCTGAGTCGATGGGCTGGACCTGCACTTTCCTCACCTTTCTCCCCACCTCTGGCTGCTGGCAGGACTCATCTCCTAGTGTCTGAGACCCCATGTCAGTGTCCATCCTCCTGGAACACGATGCCCCCTAAAAAGGAAGTGATGGAGTGAAACCACCCCCAAACATCGGAAGATTTGGAACTTCACTGAAAATTGATTTTGTTGGATTGCCAAATGTTGGGAAATCTCCCTTCTTTAGTGTATTAACAAATAGTCAGGCTTCAGCAAAAGCTTTCCATTTTGCACCATTGATCCGAATGAGTGCAGAGTCCCTGTGCCAGATGAACGATTTGACTTTCTTTGCTAGTATCACAAACCAGCAAGCAGAGAGTTCCTGCCTTTCTGACAGTGGTTGATATTGTGGCCATGTGGAAGGAGCTCACAATGGGCAGAGTGTGGACAATGCCTTTTTATCTCATATTAGTGCCTGTGATGGGATCTCCCGTCTAACATGTGCTTTTGTAGGTGATGTCACCCATGTTGAAGGAAGTGTAGATCCCATTCGAGATATAAAAATAATTCATGAAGAGCTTCAGCTTAAAGGTGAAGTAGTGGTTGGGCCCATTATAGACAAAGTAGAAAGAGTGGCTGTGAGAGGAAGAGATAAAAAACTAAAATCTGAACTTTGTACAACATAAGGTGCAAAGCCAAGTCCTGGGTTATAGATCAAAAGAAACCTTTTCCTTCTATCATGATTGGGATGATAAAGAGATTGAAGTGTTGAAAAAACACTTATTTTTTATTTCAAAACCAATGGTCTACTTGGTTAATCTTTCTGAAAAAGACTATGTCAGAAAGAAAAACAGGGGCTGAGGAGATAGCTCAGTAGAATAAGCGCTTGGCTGGCAAGTGCAAAGACCTGAGTTCAATCCTTGGTTCCATAAAAAAAAAAAAAAAAAAAAAAGTCTGGAAAGAAAGACAAATGGTTGATAAAAATTAAAGAGTGGGTGGACAAGTATGACCCTGGTGCCTTGGTCATTCCTTTTAGTGGGGCTCTGGAACTCAGATTGCAAGAATTAAGAGCTGAGGAGAGGCAGAAGTATCTGGGAGCGAACATGACACAAAGGGCTTTGCCGAAGACCATTAAGGTTGGGTTTGCAGCGCTCCAGCTAGGATATTTCTTCACTGCAGGCCCAGATGAAGTCTGGGCATGGACTACCAGGGGAAGGACGAGGGCTCCACAGGCTCCAGGAAGATTCACACAGATTGTGAAAAGGGGTGCATTATGGCTGAAGTAATGAAATATGAAGATTTTAAAGAGAAAGTTTCTGAAAATGCAGTCAAGGCAGCTGGAAAATACAGACAATAAGGCAGAAATTATGTTGTTAAAGATGGAGATACTATCTTCTTTAAATTTAATACACCTCAGCAACCAAAAAAAAAAAAAAAAAGCAAAAAGAATTTCGTTATTTTTCAGGTAAACAGACAACTCACAAAAGGAATGTGATTTTTTGAATTAAAAATTCTGAAAACTGAATGGACAGATAAAGTTTGGGTAATGGAAATCTTCTACAAAGAAATTATTTTTATTTATTTTTAAATTCTAAAATACAGTGTACTTTCAATGAAATGTAAGTTACTCAGTGTGAACAACCTTGCTTCTCATGTGATTAAGACTACTGCAAATTGGAGAAGCTTTTCAAGAACTGTATGACTCATACTTCATTAATGTCTATCATGAATGCCAAGCCTGACGCATTTGACAATGAGGACACTGTGACTTGCTCCTTTTTGAATCTACAGATAATGCATGTCTTACAGTACTCCAGATGTCTACACTCAAAAAAACATTTGAAAGAACAAAATGAAACAAAAAAAGAATGAAGAAGATACAACGGAAGCAGCAGAGGGCTGTGGAGAGACAGCCTTCTGAATATCCGTCTCAAAGCCTGAATCTACTCAGCCGTGCCCGTTGACAATGCCAATTTCAGGAGCCTAAGATGTTCAAGGCATTTGTAGTCTGGATCCCTTCCTCCCAACTAAGGTGGGTACCTGCTCAGGTGTCAGCTGCATGGCAACATTTAATAGCTGACTTCAATCAAGTTCAACACTGTTGAATATAACCCAGTTTTACTCAAGGGAAGGCACGTCCTCATCCACATGGCATCACGTCCATAGTGGAGACCAGGGAGACCATGTGCCTTTTCCTGTCTATACCACAGGACATTCCTGCTGAGAGTCCTTACAGCAGCCGCTTCTCAGCAGGCCCTACCCCGCCCTTGTCTATCAGCATTTTGCTTCCTCAGGCTTTACCTCATTCACTGAGACACAGCAAGGGAGCACAGATGGCTTTGGCTGGCCCCTGTCTGTGGGCCAGGGCCGGGGCCAGGCACTCTCGAAGGCACACTGGCCTCCGAGGCTCTGGAAATTCCCGACCTGCTGTGTACCATTAGTCTTCGCTGCACTTCTTTTGCTGATCAGCATCTTAATTTTATTTTCAGACCAGGTTAATCATTATTATAAAGAGATTCTTTAATATCTTGAATATTAAAAATCTGAGTCCATAAAATGAGATTTGTCTTCCAAGCATACTGTTGTTTACCAGAATCCATTATTCAGCCTGTTCTTTCTTTCTTTCTTTCTTTCTTTCTGTCTGTCTGTCTGTCTGTCTTTCTTTCTTTCTTTCTTTCTTTTTGTACAGGGTCTCACTGCCGACTCATAGTGATCCTCCTGCTTGTACCTCCCAAGTGCTGAGATTACAGGCATGGGCCACCATGCCCAGGCTCCATTACCAGCTCAGCGCACTTGAGAGTGGGGCCGGTGCTGCAGGTGGGGCCAGGAACTGAACCCTGGCCCTTGTACTTCCCTAAGTAAGGGCTTAATCCACTGAGCTATACCACCCACCCTTGTTCTTTATTTATTTTTGAGAACCATCAGTTTAAGGGGATATTCCTTGACCCCCTAGAGATATTTATAAGGCTTTTCATTTGGATTCCAATATTGGTGGCACTGATCTGTCACCTCTTCAATAACCAAACTTGGGTGACAAGTCTAGTCACCCAGAGTCAGAGCAAGAAGAGACTTTAAGCCTGACTTTCCAGTCCTTGTATTTCTAGTTGGAGAGTGAGACTTGGAAAGTCTGGTGTGAGTGTGTAAGCCCTTCAATAAGGAGCACCGCACATGAACAATGTTATAAGAGAGCTTGAGCATGTTGGGCAGTTATGCAGCTCACAGAAATCCTGGGCAGGTGGGCAGAGTGGTTGATGCTTGAAATTAACAGGAAGCCAGAGACTTGGGGGCTTCCTGAGTAGGATGTAGCTGTATACAGCTGTATGTAGGTTGAATGGCGCCCAGCAAAATAGAAGTTCAAGTCCCAACTCTTGGAGCTTGGGAATGAGACCTTCCTAGGGAGAAGTGTGTTTATGATGTCAGTACATTAAAGATCCTGAGATGAGATCATGGTGGATCATCAGAGTGGACCCCAAATCCAACACAAAAACCCTTTTATGCCCCAGAGAAGACACGAGCTGAGGGAGCCACATGAAGACGGAGGCCGACCTTAGACTTCCGTGCCATAAACCATTATGCCTTGCACCATAAAGCTGGAAGGACCAAGGAAGAGTCCCCTCACCTAAAGCCATGCAGTTCTGTCAACATCCTTGCCACACAGCAAGGGTGTCTGACTGGCAGCCTAGGTCAAGTGCCGCATGCTAGCTGCAAGGGATTCTGGGAGAGGGTAGTTTGTTCCTACCTTGAGGAGAAAGGACACAGTTTGTAGGATGCTGAAAGATGCTGAGGAGCCCTTGATGTAACAAATGTCCTCTACAAAGTCACTGACCCAAAGTCATCATGTTAGCCTGCTTGGGCTACCCTAGCAAAATATCATCAACTGGGCAGCTTAGACAGCATTCCTTTTCCCACAGCTGTGGATACTGAGTTCCTGGAAAAGTCTGTTTCTGGTTAGACCCATCATTGGTTTTTTTCTTGATCCTCACCTCAGGACCTTGCTAACTGTATTACTGCCTTAAAGACTGGATCTCCAAATACATTTTCATTGAGGACAGTCATGCCAGGACAGCAGTATAGGGGACATGACTTGTTCTATTCAAGTTGCATAGCTACGGAGAGGGGGGATCAGACCTGTGCATGGGCCTCCTGAGTACTGGCCTGCTCTTAGTCCAACCTTCCTCAGACCTGACCATGCCAAGGAAAGCAAATGTTAAGAGCCACTAGAAGGCCTCCTCCCTGGATTGACCTTTGGCATCCTTCCTGGTTATTTACTGTCCAGTAGAAAGGGGCCGTAAATGGGGAAGGCACCAGCCCCAGGCCCTTAAACACCACATCTGCCATGGGCTCTCCCCAGCTTTGCAGGGTCATCTTGTACACCCGCTCCTATGCTCTGGTGGTCAGGGCCTTAGCTGCGAGCAACTTGGGGCTGGGGCTGGCGAGGGGAAGAGAGAGAGAGGGAGAGAAGGAGGCAGAGGAGGAGGAGGAGGAGGAGTCATCTTACCACTTGTTCTGCCTCTCAAAGCCCAGATCCTGAAAACGATGGCATGGCATCACCCAGTCATCTCTCTTTTGTGCAAAGTCCTGAAAGTCCTGTGTGCATCTTTCATCCATTTGCCAATGGCGGCTGAGCAGGGTCATCCTAGTTGCTGCTGTGTAGCAAAGAAGTGAAACGCTTTGTCCTTCTCTCTGGTCTCAACAAGTATTTCTCCCACTCTTGCCTGCTGTTTCACTCAGCCCTTTTTCCTTTGACATTTAGTGTTTTACATTTTAGGGATAGACGTCTAACAAATATCCTTCGAGCTGTGCGTGGAACACCAGGATTGCTCAGGGGAAAACCTCGCCCACCAGGAGAACATGGGTGATTTCTCTTTCTGGTCTTCCTGCCTGGTTCCTGCTGGGATCAGCAGACTCACAGAGGGTCCTTTCATCTAGAGAAAGGATCATAAGCAGCTGTAGCAGCCTGCACCTCTCTGTGCCCCAGGGAATGAAAGACAAAGGTGGGAACTGTTTGCCCCCCTCACCAACTGAACGCTGTTTCTTGTCCGCTGGCTCGGCTGGCTTGGGGGTGTGGACCTGCAGGAAGGAAGGCAGGAGGGGCTCAAGATCTGGGGGTACCAAGGGATGGAGCCAGCAGCTGCAGGAGAAGCCCACCTTGAACTCCTGCCTGCTGAGCTTCTCTGCCCTCTGGCTCTGCTGCTGGGGAGCTGATGTGCTGAGAAGTCTGCAGAGAGCTGGCGGGGTCTAGGCTTGGTCCCTGGGTTCACATCCTGTCCCCACCTTCCCACTTAGAGGCAGTGTGAATGTGAATGAGCTCCTCAGTCTTTCTTTATTATTGACACTTGAGACAAGGTCTCACCATGATGTCCTGGCTTTCCAAGAACCATGACACAGCCCAGGCTGGCCTGGAACTTGCTGGGATCCTCCTACCTCAGCCTCCGAGTGCTGGGATAACAGGTGTGCCTCACCACACCCAGCTCAAATCCCTTGGTCTTTATGAGGCTGGGAGAGGATGTACATGTGTGTGTGTGTGTGTGTGATGTAAGGACCAGTGACATGTGTATGACATGCTTAGTGACACCCACAACCAGGAAGAAATGCACAGAGCACTGCTCAACCATAAACAGAAATTCAATATTACCGTCTCACCTACATGAATGAGACTTAGAATAGTTTTGCTGCCTCAGATAGGAAGAGCCCATTGAATAAATTTCCAGAAAAGGGCCTGTCACAAGCCCTACAAGATCCCTTTGTCTCCCTGGAAAGAGCACTCCTAGAGGTGCTGCCCGAGTCTTCCCAAGAAGGCCTTTCTTGGACTCCCAGGCCTGCAGCACAAGGCCTGGAGGGGAGGCAGAACTATGTTACTCTGGCACCCCAGCAGCAGCGAGGGCTGAGGGGCTGTGGGTCAGCGGGGAGTGTTGAGGAGTGGGGTAGGGGTGAAGAAGAGCAGACAAATAGCAGGGACTGGGCTGCTGGGAGGCAGTGTGGTCCTCAGAGTGAGCAGTGGAGCCAAGGGCAGGGCAGGGCGGCAGGTAGGCAGGGGCCCTGGCCCCGAGAGCTGCCTGGCTTTCAGGTGAGGGACCCGGGCTAAGCCCGCGGTGTGTTCTAGGTGTGGAAACATCATCCTCTGCTCCTTTCCTCCTCTGGAGAAGGCAGACAGCAGTGGCCCAGAAGGGAAGCCCGTGGAACAAGGTCAGCAAGAGGAGGGGCACAGGGGCTGCAGTGGCTGACAGTTTAGTAGCCGACCAGGGGCCACCAGTTAAATATTTGCCTAGAACCCAACACACAGGTCTGGGTAAGCAACATGCACTGATCAAAATGTGGGAGAGGGCCCGGCAGGATGGCTCAGTGGTCTAAAGCGCCTGCTTGGGAAAGCTTGGGCAGCTTCAGGGACTGCGGTTCAATCCCTGGCACCACATGCTGTGCCAGCCCTGCCTTCGGGGCAGGCTGAGCCGGCTGTAAAAATGAGTGAATAAACAAATAAAGGTTCTGAAACAAGAAAAAAATAAAAAAATAAAAAATAAAAAAAATTCAAAATGTGAGAGAATTTTAAAATTAAATTTCGAAAGGGGGCGTGGTGGCGCACTCCTGTAATCCCAGCACTCGGGAGGCTGAGGCAGGAGGATTGGTGCGAGTTCGAGGCCAGCCTGGGCTACAAAAGTGAGCTCAAGGCCAGCC
>PVJA010011293.1:0-55064 GCA_004027025.1 Myocastor coypus
CCCACACACTGTACTCTGTAGAACGATTGTGAGGACAATATGCAATATGTCAACTTTCAAAGAAAAGAAAGGGGAAAAGAAAAAAAAAAGTAATGTTGATTTAGAAGGGTTAATGTTTAATTGTTTGATCAATCTTATATACCTATATGTATTAATCTAAACTGATCTGATGATGAAAATATGTAATATAACCCGTGTTCAATTTAAAGAATAAAAAATTGAAACTTGAAAAAAAAATTCTTTAAAAAAAAAAAGAAGGCCACTGAAAGTAAAGCCATGGGCGCCAAGGAGCAGCTGGGCACTGCAGCGCAGGCCATGATCCCAGCCCCAGCCGCTCAGAGGCTGAGGCAAGAGGATTCCAAGTTTGAGTCCGCTGAGGCAGCAAAGCCCTGTTTGGAAGAAGACCAAGGGCTGGAAGAAGCTCAGTGGGACAGCGAGCGGGCGCTGCCAGGCACCAGGCTGGGATTTATTCCCAGTAACAGCAAAAGCAAAACCAAGAAGGACAGCTGAGGGACAGCCAGATATCTCAGCAGACGAAAGCACCTGTTTAAGCAGATGCAGGGGCCGGGGGCTCAATCTCCAGTACGTGGAGCCAGCCCACCCCCGGGATGCACTGAGGCGGGTAGCTGAGTGTGGGCGTGGTGGCCCACACCTGTAATCCCAGCCCTGGGGAGGCTGAAACCAAGAGGAGCACTACAAGTAGTGAGGCCCTGGGTCCTTGCAGACGCCGTACGAAATACATTTTTTAAAAAAGAGGGACAGCAGATTTAGCAGCAGCCTAAGTAAAGGAAAGGCAGGCTGCAGAAGGAGGGGTTCTGAGCAGTGGCCTGAGGGTCACTCGGAGCCGCAGGCTCAACTGCATGCCAAAGCAGGAAGGCACAAGGCGCACAGACTCAGGTGGCGCTCAGGGACAGGAGAGAGACACGTGGGCCCGGCAGGCAGGATGCACTGGGGGGTGAGGGCAGGAGGAAGCGAGAGGTTGACATCTCACCTCATAAAAGACAGAAATCTGTGAAGAATTTAAGGCCTGAATGATAAACTGAAGCGGCTTTGGAGGGCCACGGTAGAGTTCAGGGCTGGGGCACTTTGAAGCTCAGCCCCCTGCCCCAACCTTGTCTAGTGCAGGTGAGGCCCTGGATCCCATGGCTGGGTCTGCAAAGCTAACCTGACGGAAACGTCAAAAGAAATGATGACCCCGAGACAAGTGGGGAAAGACACAAATGAAAGAGAGCTCTTGGCAAGGAGGGTGGAGGCAAAAGGCAGGCACTTGGGAAACAGCAGCAGCTTCGGGAGTTCTCCCTGACCTACAGTCCAGAAATACTAAATGAGTCCCACTCCATCCCACAGGGCATAACGCACCCTTGTGTCCTGCGGATTCCTGCTGTATGCACAACTCACCCACAAATCACTCGGTAGTCTCCTTAGATATCAGACCAAGGGCTGGTTATTACTTTTCTTAGTTTTGTTTTGTTTTGTTTGGAGTTTGGGGAGGAGCTAAAGGTTTGAGGCTAAAGGTTTCTCTATGTCCCAAGCCAGTCTTAAACTTATGATGATCCTCTTGCCTCAGCCTCCTGTATGTTAGGATTTACAAGTAGGAGGGCTGGTGAGATAGCTCCCGTGGCACAAGCATCTGCCTGGCAAGTGTAAGGTTGTGAGTTCAAACCCTGGTCCCCCCCCACACACACACACACAAAAAAAAAAAACACAGAGGATTTACAAGTATGTCCCACCAGGGCCAGCAGTAGCCTATATATTTACAAAGCCTAAGAGTAGAAATGCTAGTAATTTTAGTACTGTGTACTAGTATAACCTAATCTTTCTATATTATTACTAAATATTTTAAATTAATTAATTATTTATGTATTTATTTATTTCGGCAGTACTGGGTTTGAACTCAGGAACTTGAGCTTACTAGGCAGGTACTTGTGCCACTGAGCTATATCCCCAGCTTTTTTTTTTTTTTTTTTTTGCGATACCATGGATTGAATTGAGGAACCTGCACTTGCTAGGCAGGCGCTTATTCTACTGAGCTCTCTCTTCAGCGCTACTAGTTATTTTTTCCTACTAGTTATTATATTTAATCATCACTGTGTTTTTTATTTTAAACAGGGTCTCATTGTATAACCATTTGGCCTCGAACTTGCTATGCAGCCCAGGCTGGCCTCCAATTTGTGGCAGCTACCAAGTGCTGGAATTACAGGCATGCAATACCACATTCAGCCTCTGCACTAATTTACCAACTGAATTTTATTAGATAGACTGGGTGTGGTGGCACGCAGCTGCAATCCCAGCTCTTGGGAGGCTGTAAATAGATGGATCACTACGAGTCCGATCTATGTAATGAGACCCTGAACACCCTGTAGACCCTTCTCAAAACAAAACAAAAATAAATAGCAATTGATTAATTAAAGATATGTATGGATAGGCAAAGATACTAATCGGGTATAAGGTTTCCACCACCTGTGGTTTCAGGCACCCAGTGGGAGTCCCTAGAACATACACCAAGAGGCAAAATGGCACACAGCTATAACCCCAGTCCTGGGGCAGGCACATCATGAGTTTAAGTCCTGCCTGGGTAAGATCCTGTCTCAAAGTAAAAAAGGTCTGGGGCTGTGGCTCCATGTGAAGAACCTTGGTTCCATTCCCAATACTGACAAGGAGGGAGAAAGGCAAGTGCCAAGCCCAAAAGTAGTGCTGGGGGTAAGGAAGTAACACCACATTGATTCTGCAGTGCAGCAAGGATATTCAGCCTTGGTTATCCAGGGTGTAGCCACAACACTGGAAAGTGTCTAGGGTTGAAGCTAGCTATGACTTGGGGCATCACTGACAAAAAGAGGTCTTGAAAATGACTGAGCTAAAATTTTTACACACTCATAAATGGCAAGACATTGAGGCTCAAAATTTAAATTAACTGGCAAGGGCCGGTGAAATGGTTCAGTGGTTAAAGTGACTGCTTAGGAAAGCTTAAGCAACCGCAGGGACCACAGTTCAATCCCCGTACCACATGCTGCACCAGCCCCAATCCCAGGGTAAGCTGAGCCGGCCATAATAATAATTTCAAAAAATTACCTGGCAAGTGCAAGGTTCTGAGTTTGATCCCCAGTTTTGCAAAAAATAAAATAAAGTTAATTATAAAGTGAAGAAAGGCAGGTGTGGTGCATGCCTGTAATCCTAGCAGTCAGGAGGCTAAGCCAGGAAGATCTTCCTGAGTTCAAGGCTATCCTAGACTACAGAGCGAGTTCAAGGCCAGCCTGAACTACACAGCGAGAGCCTGTCTCATAAAAAAAGAGAGTAAGGAAAAGCCTGCTTCCCTGTCAACACTGGCAAAGACATTAAACAAATGCCTTCTCCTCTGTGGCTGCTCTTCTTGTCAGTTTGTTCAGAGACTGGCAACAGATGTTACAAAGAATTACAGACTACAAAACGAGCATGCCAGCCCCAATGATCTAATCCACAACAAATAGATTAGGGGAACACAGCCAAACACAGTGGAGCTGATCTGGAGTGCACACTCGTGGAGTCTGAAAAGCAAGGTATAGATGCCCACGACTCTCTCCTAGCCGGGAGCGGTGACCCACACCCGAGCCCAGCTGCTCAGGAAGGCTCACTCAGACACACGTAAATTCATGGACAGCCTGGGGGATTTAGTAAGGCCCTATTCTCAAAAGCAGGCTGGCCTTGAGCTCACTTATATTGCCCAGGCTGGTGTGCAGGTCACTGTAATCCTCCTGCCTCAGTCTCCCAAGTGCTGGGACTGCATGTGTGCACCACTACACTTGGTTAAATTTTGTTTTAAATGTATTTGGTACAGGGTCTCATTATACAGCTCAGACTCATAGTGATCCTCCTATTTTCAGCCTCCCCAGTACTGGGATTACAAGCGTGCGCCACCATGCCTGATCTTGGTGGCTGATTCAGCATGTCCAGGGGCAGGGCCAGAACAGCATGTGGTGTTGGGATCGAACCCCAGTCCCTGCACTTGCCTAAGCAAGGACTTAGTCCACAGAGCTATCTCACTGGGCCTGGTAAATTTTTTGTTATTGTTTTTTTCCCAGGGCTGGGGTTTGAACTCACGAACTTGCACTTGCCAGCAGGCGGGCACTTGTGCCATGGACCTATCACCCCGGCCCCCCTGGTAAATTTTTAAAGGGCTGGGGATGTTGCTCAAAGGTACAGCACTTGCTCAGAATTTACAAGGTACAGAGTTCAACCCCCACCCAAAAAACAAAACTCTCAGATTGCTAATATAAGCATGGACATGCTCTTTCCAGTTCAGGGCAGATGGGTCAGGTCTCACACACTGTCTGCAACTTAGCGACACCCACACAAGTTCACCTCGGCATGACCACCTATGGCAGTGACACCATGTACACTGCCCTGCGCATCTTTCCAATGCCCCAGCAGGTCCTGCATGTGGAAAGGCAAAAAATTTCCTACGTTATTCTACAAAGTGTTAAGACATATGGCCAACAGCGGTTGAAATAGCTCAGCAGACTAAGCGCCTGCTTAGGGCAAGCACAGGGGCCTGGATTCAACCCTTGGCACCATGTGTTGCACCAGCCCACTTCCAGGTGCCCTGAACCAACAGAGACCAGGTGAGAATGGTGGCACAGGCCTGTAATCCCAGCACTAGGAAGGCTGAGACAAGAGGATCAACACAAGAACTACCTGAGACCCTATACCAAATACATTTTTTTTAAAAAGGAAAAAAAAATAAATATAGACAAAAGATAGTGGGTTAAATATTGCAAGTCCCAGACCGCACGCTGCTTTCTTTTCTTACCAGAGACAAGTTCATCATATTCTCCCATGCCCTTTAGGTACCAACTGGCAATTTAACAACGCACAGAGTCGGGTACTGTAGCACCTGCTCAGATTTTGAAGATTTGGGTAATGTTCAGTGAGAGGATATGAGAATTTAGAAAAGCCCAGGCTCCTTCCCCAGCAGAAAAAGGGGAAAGAATCCTCCTACACAGGCTCTGGTGCAAAAGGGGAAGGGAGCCACGTGATCAGTCGCCACCTCCCTCAGCCTCCTTGCAAGCTGAGTTGTTTTGTTTTGTTTTTCATTTTAGAGGCATTTTATTTTATACAACTAAAAATAATTTGATGTTCAGAAGCAGTATACAACACAAGAGAAATCAAACCAGTTACTTTAATGTATTCCAAAAAAACAAACAAAACAAAAAAAAGAGAAGGCATTCTGCTTTAAGTGAAACATCAGAAAAATAGGCAAATATATTTTTCTTCTCCTTAATAACAAAAAAAACTACAAGAAATTTAATTGTAATGACACAAATTTGACGTTGGCTTGCACGTATTCATTAAAAAGACAAAGAGGCTGTCGTGCTACAGTAGCCCGGCTGCCCCACATCTCTGAGGTGAGCTTGCACTCATGGCTTCTGGAGGGTCAGTGCCTTCAGCATAGAGGCAAATTCATATTCCTGTTGACCAGCTGTTGGCATCAAGCAGAGAGAAACTCCAGGGGCAGTGCTGGTCTCTGCCTGCCCCTTCAGTCCCTACGTGATACACTATCTGTGGCACATGCTCGAGGCTCACGCTTTAACTTCAGGAGTTTAATAGATGGAATCTGAATTTTCTGAAGCAATTTCTCCTAGCTCCTCTTCTGCTGTTTTTGGGAAATTGATCTTGGGCTTTGCCAGTTCACCACTATCTTCTTCCGGAACAACACATTTCCAAAGGCCGTCAGTTTTCCCTACCACCATCTACCACAGTCTCAGAGTCTCATCTTCAGAACCATTGGCATACAGTTCTCCATCAGGACTGAACCTCACATAATGAATAGGACCAAAGTGTCCTTTGTAGGATTCTAGTTCCTCCCCACTGTTATAATCATACTTATAAAGCTTAAAATCTTCACCACCTGCAACAAGAAATTCTTTCTCAGGATAAAGAGATGCAGAATTGATGGATGTAGGTGATTCGAAGGATTTAATTGGGTCCAAACTTACTGCACTATGAAAAGCAATAGGTCGTCCATAAGTAATAACCAGGATCTCTGACTCAGGAATATATTCCATGCTACTAACAGACATATTAAAGTTCAGAGATTTCACTTCCGTCATAGTAGCATGATCCCAAAGGCGAACAGTTTTGTCATCAACTAAAACAATCTGTTTGTCCTCACTGCACCACACAGCCTTTTTAATACGAGATGTGTGACCACTGATTTCTTTAGGTTCTGCTTCAGGTTTGTTTAAGTCACATATGGGTAGCAGTTTGTCTTGTCCTCCAGTTAGCAAGTAATTGCTATTCTACGTGAAATCCCCAGTCTTGACAATGTGTTTGTGAGCCAAGGTCATCAGTTCATCTCCTGAGACAGCATCCCACACTTTGTGAAATCTGCAGCCGCGGTAGCTGCTTTGGTGGCATCCTTATTCAATGTTGCGCCCCAAACAGCACCTTTATGAGCCAAAAATGTTCCAATCCAATCTCCTGTATCACCCTGGCGTAACATAGGTTTTCCATCTTTGCAAGCACTGATTAAGAAATACCCTTAGGGGCCCGGCAGGATGGCTCAGTGGTCTAAAGCACCTGTTTAGCATGGCTTAGGCGGCTGCAGGGACCGCAGTTCGATCCCCAGCACCACATGCTGCGCCAGCCCTGCCCTCAGGGCAGCCTGAGCCGGCCATAAAAATAAATAAACAAGCAAAAGTTCTGAAACAAGAAAATAAATAAATAAATAAATATATATATACAAATAAAATTCTAAAAAAAAAAAGGAAATACCCATAGGGCGTGATGCCACTGAAGGCCATGTTGATCACGGGCCGCGTGTGGTGGGAGCAGGTGAGCGACATCTGCCTCATTGCCACGACGGTGGAGGGGACCGGGCAGCGGGGCAGAGGGTCATCGTAGTCCTTTCCGCTGCAGCGCCGCAGGCTCCACACCCCACCCCCTCCCGCCCTTGCACTGGGGCCAGGCTGGGAAACAGAGGCCGATCCCTTTGGGTGGCACCAAGGTCTGAGAGGGGGCTAGGGAGGGGCCAAGGAGTCTGCCTCAGCCACTAAGGTAGGGAGAGGGAGGGAGGGAGGAGTGTAGGGGACGGGGAGAAATGGACCACCCTTTTTTTGTTTTTATTTTATATTTTTGGGGGGGAGGGGACCAGGGTTCGAACTCACGACCTTGCATTTGCCCAGCAGGCACTTGTGCCTTGGAGCTATCTCCCCAGCCCCTGTTTTTATTTTTTTGAACCTCATTTATTTATTTGTGTTATGGCCAGTTCAACCAGCCCTGGGGGCACGGTGGGGGGGGGTGCGGGGGGAGGCTGGCCCAGCATGTCATGCTGGAGATCCAGCCACAGTTCCTGCAGTTCCCTAAACTTTCCTAGACAGGCACTTTAGACCCCTGTTCCATGTCTCCGGACCAAAAGCTGAGTTCTTTAACAGCCACAGGCAGCAAGAAGGGAAAACATTTTGCACCCATGCAGCGCATCATTCCGCTGGCTTAAGTCCCTGCTTTATTTGTTTGTTTATTTAATTTTGTGGGACTGGGGTTCGAACTCATGACCTTGCATGTGCCAGGCAGGCACTTGTGCCACAGAGCTATCTCCTCAGCCCCTTAAGTCCCTGCTTTAAAAAAAAAAAAACAAAAAAAACAAAAACAAAAAAACAAAACAACCCTGCAAGAATCAAGAAATCAATTCCAAATTCTAAGTCTTCGTGGAATTTGGTCTTCAGCAGGTCTTGACTGCGTCTGGACCAGTACAAGAGCTGCAGGATAGTACTTATTTTAGCAGTTGGTCGTCACTGGCTACCCAACAAGAGAAAGAGTGTTAAGTCATGAAACCATTCAAAACAGGAGCTAACAGAGAAAAAGGGCATTTTGTTGGCAGTGTGGTGCTGACGTGGGATGCAGGGCCCCCTTCGGCCTGAGCAACCGTTCTACCGCTGCGTTACTCAGTCCCCACATTTTCATTTCTAACATACCCACTTCAGCAAGAACTAAGATACATGGATGAAAATATTGTCTTTTTTCAGTACTAGAGATTGGACTGAGGACTTTCTCACTGGACTACATCCCCCTCTTTTATTTTGTGAGTCAGGGTCTTTCTAAATCCCTAGGTTGGCCAGGCTGGGGCTTGATGAGTTTGTGATTCTCCTGCCTCAGCCTCCAAGTGCTAGGACTCCAGGCACGCTCCTCCAGACCAGAGAAGTAATTGTTTACAAGGAGATGAAGTGGCATTACTATACCACTGTTTTGGCAACTACCTGTCCATATTTACTGTTCCATTCCCCTACCCTCCAACAGAGAAAGTAGTGGATTTCTGATAGATTCTGGCCCTAGTATGAATTGCTGAATCACTATGGTGGTCATCTAATATGGCTGAAGCCCTTAAGCAACAGCTTATCTTCCCAAAGACCACCTCCCCCTTCTTCTCCAACTCAGCCCAGGGTGCAATTTCCTTCCACCTGTCCCGCCACCTCAGGGAAGACCCCAGTCAGCTCCTCAGGTAAATCTAAACATGCTCCTCAAGCCCCATCCCTGGCAAAAGGACATAAAAGCCTCAGTCTCCCTTTGTTCCAATTCAGAGAATTCCTTGTCTTCCCCAAATTCTCTCCATGAACTCCAAGGAAATAAAGTTCCTTTCCCTTTTGCCTTCTGCCTGTTTCTCTGATGCAACACCATGGGAAACCTATTAATTTCAAATTTCTGAGATGTCCACATTACAGTGTAGAAGCTCTAGCACACTCAGGAGGTAGAGGTAGACAAGTCTCCAAAAGGTCAGGATCACCCTGAGCTACACAGTGAGAGACCTGAACCACAGAGTGAAACACTCCTGTCTCACAAAACCAAACTAATAATAATAATAATAATAATAATAATAATAATAATAATAATAATGTTAAAGGTTTAGTGCAAACAAAATCCCCCAACATGACTAGATGTTTTCTTAAGATAAAGACAAAAGAGTCTTTGGCTTTTGTTTTTCTGCTATCTGCCAAAAACAGCTAGAGGTGTGCTTATGACTTTGTAATTTTTTCCTTTTCCTTTAAAGAAAAGTGCTCTGCTCATTTTAATGGCAGTTTAACCCCAGATTAAACAAGGCTTCAAAATGAATGATGAGGCTGTAGCAGGCTGACAGTCACAGAACTAAGTAGACAACTGCTAACCTCAGTTTTCCCACGGTGTAAGAATCAGCATCACCTCTTCTGCTTCAGTCCACCATCGAGTGCGTGCTCTCGAGTACTACACTAGTCATGTCTTCTCACAAGACTTTCATTTTTATTTTTATTTTTTTTAAAGAATTTTTATTTTTATTTTTATTTATTTTTTTCTTGTTTCAGAACCTTTGTTTATTCACTCATTTCTATGGCCGGCTCAGCCCGCCCCCAGGGCAGGGCTGGCGCAGCATGTGGTTCCCGGGGATCGAACCGCGGTCCCTGAAGCCACCCAAGCTTTCCCAAGCAGGCGCTTTAGACCACTGAGCCATCCCGCCGGGCCCTTCACAAGACTTTCAGAATCAAACGATTCCTGGCAAAGAAGCAAAAGCAAAATCGCCCCATTCCTCAGTGGATTCGTATGAAGACAGGTAATAAAATCAGGTACAACTCCAAGAGGAGACACTGGAAAAGGACCAAGCTAGGACTGTGAGGAGTTGCATGTGAACTGCAACACATTTATCCTCTGGGAGGTCACAAGACGATGTCTGCTTTCAATCATAGTCAAGACAATACTGAACATAAAGTTTGAAAAATAACCATTGCCTGGACAGTGGAATATGCTTAACCGGGAATTTTTTTTTTTCTGTATTCAGTACTATTGAATCAATAAATGTTTGAAACATTTAAAAAAAAAAAAAGAATCAGCATCACTGAGGACACTTCTCCAGGTCGCTTTCAATTTTTTCCCAACCCTGAGCTCTTCCAAGCTAGCACAGGAGAAAGGGGAAAACACAGGAACTTCTCGAGGCCAGCATTTGCTACGTCACCCTCAGGAAGCCCAAAGTAAGTCCAAATGAAGGGTTCTAAGTGCTTAGGTGACAGTGGACAGGTGACAGGCTGGGAGAAAGTGCAGAAGAGGCATGTCAGGGGCAGAGCACCCGGGTGCAGCTTCCCACACCTCATCCCAGCAGGAAGACTGAGGCAAGAAGACTACAAGTTTGAGGGCAGCCCGAGCAACTTAGAAAACCCTGTCTTAAGATTAAAAAGGGAAAAAAATAGATATAACTTTTTTTTGTTTGTTTTACAGACTGTGGATGAAACTCAGTGTGAAGGCCCTGAGGTAAGGCCCAGTACTGCCAAAAAAACAAAACAAAATAAAAAGGCTTGAGCATGTAGCTCAATGGTAGAATGCTCGCCCAGTACTCACAAAGCCTTCCATTCCTAGTACCACAGAGAGCAGGGGAAGACAGTTGAAGGTGGAAGCGTGGTTATCAGCATCACTCCTGAACTTCTGGAGGGGTGCAGCATCTGAAGGCCACCAGCGCTGATAGGACAGCGGGCCCTGTAGGTGCTTAGGGGACCCAAGTACAGTCTGCTCTGGTCATGGTGGCCATAGAGGGTGACAGAGGACTCTGCACCAGATTATAGTCCTTCATAGGAAAGGCCTCTGGCTAGAAGGGCCCAGTGCGGGAACAGAGGTGGGCTGAGCTGAACTCGGAAGAAGTGCAGAGCTGGGTGGGTTTGTCCAGACTTGGGGAGCTCACACCCTTGCTGGGGGACAGCACCTGGGCTTTTCTTTTTCTTTCTTTTTATGATGATGAGGATGAAAGTCTGAAACTCAAGGCCTCAAGCAAGCTAAGCAAGTGCTCTACTGCTGAACCCCCCCACCCCAAGTCTTTTTCTGGGTTTTTGCTGTTGCTGGTTTTATTTTTTTCTCAAAGTCATGCAGTTCTGAAGGTTGGTTCCATATGATAAAACCTTCCTATTCTGGGTTTCATTTGTTTCATTTTTTTTTTTTGAGACAGGGTCTCGCTATGCAGTTCAGGATGGCCTTGAGCTCACTTTGTAGCCAAGAGTGGTCTTGAACTCACAACAATCCTCCTACCTCAGCTTCCCGAGTGCTGGGATTATACACATGTGCCACCACACCTGGCCCCAAAATCATTACAAGGGCTGGGGATGTAGCTCAGGGGTAGTGCATTTGCTGAGCATGGACAAGGCCCTGGCTTTAATCCCAGTACGAAAACAATGAAACAAACAACCACACTATCATTTTAGGTATACCTTGTCAGAAAAGTAATGCACCAGCCGGGACCGAAGGAAAAAATCTGAGAAAATAAACTCTTTTAAAGCAGAAGGGAGGGGTTGCGGAGATAGCTCAGGGTCACCTGCCTGGCAAATGCAAGATCCCAAGTTCCATCCCCAGTTGGGGGGGGGGCGCAGAGGGGACTTAGAGATTGATTGGCACAAGTACTCAACTCCCTTCCCAATCCTAAAGTGCCCTCCTTGTCCTTCTAAGACTCAGAGATACCCAGACCACAGGAAATGAACTGGCTTCCTCTGCACTGTCCTTCTAGTTCTCTTCCTTTAAATTTGAAAAAAAAAAAAAAAGTAAAAGAAACGATAATCAGAAACAAAATGATTTCCTTCCGATCTTCCCAATGGCCCCGCCTGCAGAGAACTAACTCCCTAGCTAAGCTCTCATATACTTACATCATTTTCCAGTCATTTCTTTAGGAACTGGAATTTTTTCTCTCTGAAAGCAGAGACGACTTCAGGAAAGAGGCTGGTTGCGCCCCAGTTTGGGGAAGTGCTGAAGAAGCAGGAACCAAAACAGCGCTGAGAGCGCTACCACCTGGCGCGGGGGTCGGGCACACAAAGATCCCTGGGCTGGCCTGGAACTTCGGGAGCAATTTAAGCCTCCTGTTCCAAAGGCCTCAACAAAGGCCTCTATTTAAGCCCAGTTCAAAAGACCTCTTGCATCAGAAGGTGCCTCCAAAGAAGACTGCCGCTAATTCTCCCAGCGCTGGCAATGCACTCCCATGAATAACAAAGCTCGGCTGTTATTCATAACGAGGATTAAGCCCAGCGGGCCAGGACGCGCAGGGGCCCGGTCATCTAGGTGGAGGGCCGCTGCACATGGAAAACTCGAGCTCCCATTCCTCCCCCTCTCCAGCCCCGGGTGCAGGCACTAGTTCCTTTCAGCGTGCCTGTCACACTTTTTCTCTCTCATTGTTCAAGGAGAAATTAGTTAACAAGGAAAGTGCCAGGGGAGACAGGGCCGGAGGGCATTACAGAAATAGCACGGCTGTCCTCAGCCCACAACCGAGAATGCCGCCCTTCAAAATAGCGCGTCCTTACATAAAAGCCAAAGGCTCCCGGGCCTCTGTCTGCACTCGAAAAGCTGCCTCTGTAACGCGCCTCGGGATCCCTTCCCTCACACATTCCCCGACCCGGTCTCACTAAAACAACCTTGCTGAAGGCCTTACGAACACATGCCACACACGTGACTGGAGCTTCCCAGTTACAAACCTTCCCTGCCAAAGTACACAAGTACGGTCCTGTCCAGCTGACTTCTGAGGGCTTCCCGGACATCTAAGTCCATTATGATCCCTTCTTCTTTACACATGGTTCGTCTTGAGCTTGTAGTCGATTAATATGTTCATGTTCTTACTAGAATAATTATCCATGGAGTGAATGATATGTTGGCTGGGATTTGCCTCAAATAATACCAGGATGGGGGCCACTGAGATAGCTTCGTGGTACAAGAGCCTGCCTGACAAGTACAAAGTCGTGAGTTCAAACCCCGGTCCCGCAAAAAATAAAATAAATAATCCCAGGATGAAGGCAGAAAGGAGCAGTTTACCAGAGCCTGGAGTGGCCAGGAGTTGACTATTGTATGGGGGTGGGGTGGAGAGGGATGGAGATGTAGGTCCACCATGCTGGTCTATGGTGGCTTATGTTTCAGTGTTGCCACAATACGAAATCTGAAAATAATCAAACGTCACAAAGCCAACTCAAGGCTCCAAGATTTGAACCCCAGATCTCTTCCCTTTCAGACTGGCACCCTCTCTGCCATGGCATTGTTTTTTGTGCATGATTTTGTAGCTGCTAAGCCTGCTTTTCTCCCCACTCTATCAAGTTATATTCATGTATTCATTTGACATAAAAAGCCTTGCTTGCTCTCCTGGAGCAGCTGGCAGTGGAACTGAGGTCGCAAGTAAACATAAATCCCAGTCAGCGGCAAGCACAGCAACCAAGATGTGAACTGAGTGGAAACAACTCGGTTTGCTTGGGGAAATGGCCAGTGATGCGTACTTTGGGGAGACCAGACGAGGAGGGGTCTGAGGTGGAGCTCAAGAGTAAGGGGGTTATTCTGGGTGAAGGGGTGTGGAGACAGGAGGTCGATTCAGGCAGAAGTTACTGCACTGCCCGCCCTGGCTAAGGAGGGAGGAGCAGCGCCCTGTGGGAAGCCGAGGCCAGATTGTGAGCAACTCGAATGCCAAGCCAAGGGGGCTGGGCTTCAGCGCTCAGGAGAACCAGGAGCCAATCGGGAGGGAGCAACAGGATCGTCGCTGCAGGCTCCCAGGAAGCCAACTGGCAGCTGCGAGAGCAGCGCCAGCCCGAGCAGGCTTTCGGCACAGACGGGAGGCGGGAATACTTCGAGGAGGAGGCTTTTCCTTGGGTGCAAAATTTAAGCAGTCGCCAAGAAACTCAGCAATCCAGATAATTATCATTTTAATACAATATTTACTTATTTATTTAGCTAGTTAGTTTTTTTGAGACAGGGTCTCGCTATGCAGTTCAGGCTGGCCTTGCGCTCACTTTTGTAACCCAGGATAGTCTCGAACTCACACCAGTCCTCCAGCCTCAGCCTCCCAAGTGCTGGTACTACGGGCGTGCACCACCGTGCCCGGCTTAATAGGATAATTTTAAAAATTCGAAATGAATCTAAAACTCCACCATGAAAAATATATGGCTATCTAACTAAAATAAAGACCTCGGCTGTTGCTGACTGCTGTGTGAGCTTGTCTATTTTAATGTCACCGGTCTCGGAAATGCCCAGCTGTGGCTGCCTGGGCTGGAGAAGGGTGACAATGGTAAGGAGCAGATCATGCAATGTGAAGCTTGCATAATCGCTTAAACATTACTATCACCGAGTTTTGTTTTTGTTTTTGTTTTTGCAGAACCAGGGATTGAACTCAGGACCTTGCATTTGCCAGGCAGGCACTTGTGCCTCTGAGCTATCTTCCTGGCCCCACTATCACCGAGTTTGAATAACTTTTCCTATTTGCTTCACACTAGAGAAGGCTATTCAAATTAAATGTACACAACAGGGTAACATTTTCTCCTGTCTCGGGTCCCAATATTACTTACTGGGCATCACCATGCAATAGATAAATCAGTACATGAGGAGGGACCGACCTAAAGCCACAGCAAAGGCTCAGTTTCTTTAACCCACATCCCTGCGACCCACGACAGCAAGGAAAACGGCACACAGTGGGGAAGCTCAGGGCCGGCTCCAGCTGAGAGCGTAAATCCACCCGGGAGAGCACGAAGGCTCCAGGGACCAAAATCGCCCTCTCCTGTCCTGCTACATCAGTTTGCACCCAGTTCAATAAGCTCCTATTAAGTTTAGGCAACCACAGGGACCTTGGTTTGTTCCCCCAAAGCACATGCTGTGCTAGCCCCTCCCCCAGGGCAGGCAGAGCCAGCCATAAAATAATTAATAATAATAATAGTAATAAGGGGCCCCGGCAGGATGGCTCAGTGGTCTAAAGCGCCTGCTTAGGAAAGCTTAGGCACCTGCAGGGACCGCTGTTCGATCCCCAGCACCACATGCTGCACCAGCCCTGCCCTCAGGGCAGGCTGAGCTGGCCATAATAAATAAATAAATAAATAAACAAACAAAAGTTCTGAAACAAGAAAAAAAAAAGTTAAATTTAAAAAAATAATAGTAATAAGTTCCTATTAACGAACAAAGAGGAAAAACAGAGCTTAAAGGCTTAAGGTGCACAGGGCCTGGTGAATATTCAAAGCACACCAGCCATTAATGGTAATCTAGGAAGGCCTCGAGTCCAGTACTATTTTTTCCATCTTATTTTGCGTTTTTGGACTAGGGGAGCGCTTTTGGACTGGACTTTCTGGCCTCTTAGAGCTCTGCTCTGATAGGCTGATCGCACTGCCACAGCCATCGACCTCGACTGGTGAAAGGACCAAGGGAGTTGCTCTGCAGGACGCTGGACCCAGTGTTAACTGGTCCCCGCTCGCATTTCCTGTCCTCTCAACTCTGCTGGCGTTCGCTGCTGCAGTCAAGCATGAGGCAGCAGCACCCCATCTCCGCCATGCAAACGGGAAGCTGTGGGCTGCACGGTGTGAACACAAGAAGGGGAGGAGCCGTCCCAGTGACTCATCAGGTGTAGGAAACACTTCAGGGAGAACCGGGGAACGGCAAGAGACGCAAGGCTGTGAGTCCTCCGGTCCCAGCAGCTCACAACGCTGCAATGCTCGGAGACGGAAGTACAGATCCTGGGGCCAGTGGCAAGGCCCAGCCAAGGAGCAGTGACTAAACAGGAAATGGGTGACTTAGCACTTGATCAGACGTCTGACTACACAAAGTGCAGGCAGAAAAACCGTCCTCTGACCCAGCCTACCCAGGACAGAAGCCAGCTACCCTTGGCAGAGGGGTGGCTTTCTTAGACAGTACCTGCATGTGGCGTAATTGTTCACATGAGTGAAATATTATTTAAAGCTGTTGTTTAGTGGGTGTCACTGGGCACCCTGTGTTTCACAGGCATCATTTTTAAAGCACCCCAAAACTCTAAAAGGGGAAGAAAAAAAAAAAAAGTTTTCTGTATTTCGCAAACGGAAATCTGGAAAGGTCAAGTGGTTGCCTGAGGTCAAAGAGTCAGGTATTGCAGAGGGAAAACTCAAAGGCTCAGCAAATTTACACATAAGGGACCTGGCACTTACTCCTGAGAGCTCAGAGACCTTTGGGCTTCTCAGGGGATGAGAGGACACCATGTGTTCCCCTCCTGTACGTGAGGCCTTGGGTGCGGTCCCCACCGCTTCAGAAACAAATGAATGAATGAATTTGAAGGTCATTATGCAAGTCAGGCATGGTGGCTCATGGTAAACCCGGTGGTTGAGAGGGGTCTCCATTACTTTACTCTCACTGCTGGGACAAGACACCCAAAATGAAGGAAGGAAAGGTTTATTTTGCCCACACTGTGTGGAGGTTTCAGTCCATACTGGACTGGCTCCGAGGCAGAACACCACGTGGCAGACCACAGCGATTCATGGCAGCGGAAAACAACAAGAGCAAAAAAAGGGAGGAGCAGGGGTTTTGGCAGCAGAGGCCCGGACAGGCCTCTCTCCCTTCCTTACACTGCATTCCGGCTCCCCATGAGTGAAGCACTCACACCCATAATCCCAGCATTGGATCCTGAATGAATCACCAACTCTAGAAGCCGCCCCATGACTGCATGAGGCCTTGGGGGGTGGGGGGCGCACCTGGAAACAGACCATAACAAGAGGCAAAAGCAGGAGGACTGCGAATCTGAGGCCAGTTTGGGCTATATAACAAGCTCAAGGTCAGCTTGGACTACATAGGGAGAATCTGTCTCAAAATAAATAAACAGCACACTTTTCATTTTTGAATAAGTAAATGAATGAAATAGCCAAGAGTAATGTCATCCCCTGCCCAAGCTGGAGTACTACTGAACACATTTATTTCTATGAGAAAATAGCTTTTGTAATTATCAGACCTTCACTGTCTGCTTCCTAGAACTGTCTCTGAGTCCTACTCATAGCTGTGAAAGTACATAAATACTTGAGGCAGAGGCAGAGGCAGAGGCAAAGGCAAAGGCTGTGGTTTGTCATTGGTAGCTAAAAGTCATCCTTTTATTTCTAAAAAATTTGTGTCTGGGGCTGGGGAGATAACTCCATGGCACAAGTGCCTGCCTGGCAAGTACAAGATTGTGAGTTTGAACCCCAATCCTGAAAATAAATAAATGAATGAATGAATAAATAAAATAAAATAAAACTTTTGTTTCCAAAAATATGGTACTGTTGTAGTCACACCAACTGTAAGCACACCTGCTTTAAATCCTGCTGGAGAGATAGCTCAGTGGCATAAGCTCCTGCCTGGCAAGCACAAGGTCCTCAGTTCAATACCCAGTACCATACAAAAAGAAAATATTTTGGCCAGGGAGATAGCTCAGCAGAATAAGCACTTGCCTGGCAAGAGCAAGGTCCTGAGTTCAATCCCCAGTACCGCAAAAAATAAAAACTAAATAAAATAAATCCTGCTCTGCATTTTTCTGTTAACTAAATATAGTGCTTGACTTTCTTTCTTTCTTTTTTTCCTGGAACTCGAGATCGAACTCAGGACCTTGCACTTGCCAGGCAGGCACTTGTGTCCCTGAGCTATCTCCCAGACCCCTACTGCTTGACTTTCCAAAAAACAAAACAAAATAAAACAAAAAGGCTCACGAACTACATGCAGGAAAAATCATGACCTAGGAATTAATACTCCTTATACATCAGTTAAAACTTAATTTAAGGAGAGGCCTGAGAGATAGCTCAGTGGCATAAGCACCTGGCTGGCAAGTCCAAGGTCCTGAGTTTGATCCCAGATACTGTGAAAAGAATAAAAGGATTAGCCCAGGAATCAAGAATATACAGGAAAAGGGAAAAGAAATCCACATTCCTTAAATATCTTGATATTTACTTAACCATTCAATATCTACATTACAGGGCTGGCCAAAAAGCTCAGCAGGGGCCTGGGAGATAGTTCGGTAGAATAAGTGCCTACCTGGCAAGTATAAGGTCCTTAATTCAATCCCTGGTACTGGAAAAAAAAAAAAAAAAAAGTCACCATGCAAAAAGCTAAGCAGATTAAAACACCTGCAAGCAGGTGCAGGGGCCTAGGGTTCAATCCTGGGCCTAATGGGGCACACTGAGACGGGGCAGGGTGGCGTGCGCCTATAATCCCAGCTCTTGGGAGGCTGTAAACAGGAAGATCACTAGGAGTCTGATCTAATAGTGAGACTCTGAGCACCCTATAAACCCTTCCCTAAAAATATAGGGAAAAAAAAAAATCTATGTTACAGATGAGTGTTCTAAGGTTCTTTCACATGGTTAAGGAGCTGCACTCAATTATTTCTTTATTATCTGGCAAATCAAACTCAAACACACCTCTGTTTGGCTCAATAGACTCTTATTCCCCCCACCCAGCAACTCAATGGGATAAAGCAGAGAGGGGAACTTGGGGAGCTGCAAGATGTGTATGAAAGAGTACACTGACAATACCTGGAAGCAAAGAATGTTCAAGTATGCTTGGGTAAAGCACAGCCAATCTTTTTAGCAAGAAGAAGAAGAAGCATCCCGTGGAAACAGCGCACTTGATCTTAGCCAAGAGCCTGGGAAGCAGCCATGCGGAAATGGAAAATAAAATATATTTTGTCATAGGACAAAATAAAGTTTAAAAAAAGAAATCAAGAGCTGAGGGTTTATAGCTTAGTGGCTGAGTACCTGCCTAGCAGGCAGGGGGCCCTAGGTGGGCAGCCCAGCACTACAAAACAGATCTTTTTAATTGTCTTATTTTTAAAAACTGATACCATCCAAGGGACATATGCCTAATCAGTTTCCTAGGCAAATTAGATGCCCCTTGATGGTACAATAGAAACAAACAACAGGTTCTCCTTAATTTTCAATGGGGTTTCATCCTGGTAAACCCATCAGAAGCTGAACACATTAACTTGTTAATGCACATGGGACAAAATGCACATAATGCAGCCAACCCCCGAACACTGGCCCAGCAGGGTATATGGCAGTGTCGACGGCTTACCCTCCTCATCCTGTGAGCCCATGGCTGTCTGGGAACTGCGGCTGGCTGCATGCAGCAGCACTGCAAAAAAATACCTTGCCACATATATTGCCAGCCCTTATCAAAGCCCAAGCTCAAAGTACTGCACCATTTCAAAGTGAGAAAATCATAAGTTGAAATTCATGAACCATGTGTATTACCATTAAAGAAAGAGTTGCAGGGCTGGGGAGATAGCTCAGTGGTCTAAGCAGCTGCCTGAAAAGCGCAAAGTCCTCAGCTAGATCGCCAGTACCACGTGCTGTGCAGGCCCCAGAACCCCAGGCACACTGGGCCAGCCCTGGAAATGGGCTTGGTGGCTCACACTTGCAGTCCCAGCACCAGGGAGGCTGTGTCAGGAGGATCACTACAAGTCTGAACTGCATAGCAAGACCTTGTGTCAAATAAATAATTCTTTCAAAAGATGAAAGAAAGAAAGAAAGAAAGAAAGGAAGGAAGGAGGGAAGAAAGGAGGGAGGGAAGAAAGAAAGAAAGAGAGAGAGAGAGAGAGAGAGAGAAAGTAACTGCTATGGATACAGACCCTGGCAGGTACCCTTGACACAAAGGTTTCCTGGGAAAGACCAGTGGGGTAGGGCTGTGCTGTCTGGGCTTAACCTGAGCTTTGTGGACCACACAGTTTACTATGTTAATTACAAGAAAGGGCTTGATCCCAGTATGGATCTACAGGATAGAGCAAGAAAAGTTGATACCACTGCGGTGGACCTCTGACAGAGTTTCTGTCCAATTAAATATGCCGTGGTGTGGCGTTTCCTCCGTCTTTTTAGCACTTTCAACTCTGAACAACAAGAACTACAGCAGCTAAGTAGCCAGTTGGAATGTGTGTGGCTGCCGAGGCTGACATCAGGCTCCTGGGTTGCTTCTCTAGTTCTAGTTTGATGGGAGGAAGGATAACTTATTTTTTTTTTTTCCACTCACAACCTTGCACTTGCCAGGTAGGCACTTGTGCCATGGAGCTACTTCCCTAACCCCTAGAGGAAGGAGAACTTCTGAGCCCAGAAAAATAGATTCACAAAACCCACATTCTAAGCCCCCGCAACCGCTGGGTGTTAGGAAGTGGCTCAGGACCTCACTTACCGGAATTCTTAGACATCCACGTGCTTTCTCCAGCCAGGGGAGCTCAGGAGACATGCAGCAGAAGGGTGGCAATGGCGTCCACACACAGTGGATGGCCTTGTATAACTGAGGCTGTCTAGTGGCCAACAGCCCACACTAGTCCTGTTCTCAGGCCCACGCATTCCACCAAGATTTATTGGGTGGTTCCCCAACAGACACCTGCCTCATCTGTCCCCATCCACAAGGCAAGGATTGTCCCCCCCCAGAAGCAGCTGGGGGTCCCTCAGCCTGGGAAGAAGCACCTGGGAGCACTTGTTGGGTGCCTCCACGAGTCAGTGTGCTGGGTGCTATGTGAGCCCTAGAAATACAAAGAAGCCTACACCAGTGGGATCCTGGAGCTTCCACAGGCTAGGGAGGGGAAACTACATAAAAAAAGCAGCACACTTCCGGGTTTTTACTTTCACACAATCCTACAAGGTGTGTGAGGTACCAGGGATCAAACTCAGGACCTCGTGTTTGCCAGGCAGGCATTTATGGCCCTGAGCTATCTCTCCAGTCCCTGTAGCTTCCAATTTACACAGGGTGTAACAGGTTTTGCAACTTGCCCTAAGGAATCTGGGGTCAAACTAGGTCATCTGACTCTAGATCTTGATCTCTGGGCTTTTAACCCATGCCTGGGTCCCTAACTAGACCCCTGTGCAGAGCGGGTGTGATGAGGATTGTGAGTTACAGACCTGTGGTGCTGGGAGAGGAAACTGTCAAGGCAAAAGTAGAGACAGTTTCCTTTCATTGTTCTGTCCTCAGGCAGAAACGGCCAGCAACATGGGCAAGTGCCGGACTTTCCTAGGCGGACGGACAGACAGACAGACAGACAGACAGACAGACAGACAGGGTCATAGTGCTCTGAGAGTATAAGGCAACCAACATGTCGCTTAACTCCCCAGACGGTGATTCTCTCTCCTGACTTTGGCCAAGCTCTAAGCAAGCACAGGGCTCTCTCCTTTGCCACCTTAGCTTTTGTTCGGGATTTTTTTGGTACCGGAAATCACACTCAGAACCTTGTGCAGGCCAGGTAGGCGCCTGTGTCGCCAAGCAGCATCCCAGGCTGCCTTGGCATGTGCAACCAATCAAGGCTTTCGAGCCACAGCTTATGCACGTGAGCCCAGCCTGGCTGTTTCTGCTTGCCGGAGAGCCAGGCTATCTGAATCCCAAGGGCAGTGCAATCTCCAGCCTCAGCTCCAGAGCTCCAAGCTATCCCCCTCCCACCAGGCCTAGACCCCTGTGCCCCCTACACACCAGCACCTGCATCCCCTGCTGCGTGCGTGGTCTCACCTCAGTCCAGACTCCTCCAAATTCTGCAGTGGAGACCTCTGCCATCTCTGTTCCCCTGGAAGCTCTGCCTCTTTTCTGGCTGTGGCTTCCCTAGAACGGCTCCACTAAGTCACTTTGTGATGCTAACAGTAAGGAAGTGACAAGGAAACCATAAAAATCAGATGGCAGAGAAATCATTAAGCACAGAACAAATGGACCCTCTGCCCAATACCCGTATCCTGGCTGCTGCATTTCATGAGGTCTCCGCTCCAGTGGGCTTCATCCAAAGCTTTGCCCATAACCCTCCCGCCCCTGCCCCCTCGCCCTGTGCCTGCTCCAAATCTAACTAATATGGTTATTCTTTTGTGTCTGGTATGTTTATGTGTCCTTGTCAGGGTTCGCCATGTCTTCCAGAACTGAAGCACCATGAAGGCGGGAAATTCATTTGAATCAAGAGTGTATATCTGGAGCTAGACAGGCGTCTGGCACATAATAATCACTCAATAAATAGCAAGCAGAATGAGACGCGTCCTACCTGAACTCCTGACAACACAGCCCACTGCAACTGCTGACATCTATAAAGCTCTCTCAAGAAATCAAGAGAAGGAAGGTGTTCAGCTTTGTTTTTCTTTTAGGATCAAATGAAGTAATGTTCGTAGAGAGTTCTTAATGAAGTTTCTAGAACATAGCAACCCCTCAGAAAGGTTAGCTATCACTGCATTGTAGAAAACATCTTAGAGACCTTCCTTTACAGGCAATTCCAGCTCTTCCCAAGAGCTGCAGAAAGCTCAGTTTCCCCAGAGGTCCAATCCAGCTAGAAACGTCAGGGTCCATGCTACTGAAATGGATAAAGTCTGGCTAAACCAAGAAGAGGTTTTAAATAAAGGTGCTGCTGAAACACACATACCACCGACTGTCAAGGGAGTCAGGACGTGAAGCCAATGGGAGGAAATTTCTCCGAGTGACTCATCGTGCAGCTTCACAGAAGGATTCTGTCTTCCTCGGAAATATTAAATGCATGGAGATGTGTGAACGACACCTGTCTACGTGCTTGTAATTTTCAGATAAAATTGTTTATGATATGTGCACTAGCATCCTCAGCCACAGTCTGGGGACTGTGGGAGGCTTTCAGGGGTAGGGCATTTGCCTAGGCCGTGCCAGGTCCTGGGTTCAATCCCCACATTTTACAAATTGCCACGTAACTAAGCAGAAGCCTGTGAGGCCTATTTTTAGGCCATCTTTTTCTTTTCTTTTTTTTTTAATTTTTATTTTATTTTATTTCTTGTTTCAGAACCTTTATTTGTTTATACACTCATTTTTATGGCCGGCTCAGCCCGCTCCGAGAGCAGGGCTGGCGCAGCATGTGGTGCCAGGGATCGAACCGCGGTCCCTGCAGCCGCCCAAGCTTTCCTAAGCAGGCACTTTAGACCACTGAACCATCCTGCCACGCCCCTAGGCCATCTTTTTCTTATCTTTCATGTTCTGCTCAGTGTCCAAGGCTTTAGTAATGCTTCTAACCAAAACTGCAACTCTGAAACTGCAAACTCACTGGATTACAAGGCGTTTGTTTTTTTTTTCTTCTTCTTTTTTTTTTTTTTTTTACTATAACTACAGCCAAACTCCCAGACAGGAGAGCCTGTTAGTGAATAATTGGGTAATGAAGCCTGGGAAAAGCCAAGAAGAAGGGGAAGTTTGAAGATGAGAAACTATCAAAAAAAAATTAAATGGACACTGTATCATAAAATACAAACTCATGATAAACTTCTTTCCACCCTCCAATCATTTTTGTGTCACAAAACACTGGGGAGAGTTAATGATCCAGAGAAAAATGTCACCACTGATAAAAGGGTGAGGGTGGGAGGATCCTGAAGTCAAGCCCAGCTTCTGGAAAGTAATGACTTAGGGAGACCCCGCCTCAAAATAAAATAACTCTAAAACTAGCTCAGAATATAGGTCATTGTAAAGGTCCTTGGAGAACAGAGGCTAGAGACAGATAGTCTGGAAGTCTACACATTCCCATTTGCATCATAAGATTAGGTATGTTATATCATTCTCCAAAATATATATATAGCTTTTATCTTATTGATTCATGGTATACAAGACTGGCAACCATTGCGCTAACACCAATTCATTTTCCAATTCATCCCTCCATGGCTCATGACATCATTTTATCTGAATTGTCTCACAATGCAGTTCAGGCTGGATTTGACCTCACTTTTGAAGCCCAGGTTGGTCCCAAACTCACATCGATAAAAATAGAATTTTAAAAATAATAATCATCAAGAAGGACAAATAACAAACAGGTTCATTAATGCTTCATGAAACTCTTGTTTTAATTTTACAAGTGCATAAATGTATATTTGTACCAAGGCCAGATGTAAAGTACTCTTACTGTAAGCTACTGTCAAAGAATTTTGAAAGCTTTTGCACTGTTTTTCTTAGAATAATACATATTCATTATGAAACAGTTATAAAACACAGAAAAATTATAAAGTTTTTAAAAATACTTTTTACTTTTTTTATGGTGGTACTGGGGTTGAACTCAGGACCTTCTGCTTGCCAGGCAGGCACTTATTCTACTGAGCTATCTCCCTGTCCCTAAAACACTTTTTAGAGTGGGCATGGTGATACATGCCTGTAATCCTAGCACCTGGGAGGCTGAGACAGGAGGATCACTGTGAGTTCGAGATCAGCCTGGGCTATATAGTATATTCAAGGCCAGCCTAAACTACCCTGTCTCAAAAAACAGACAAGGGCTGGCCAGATAGTTCAGTGGATTAAAGTGCCTGCTTAGGCAGATGCAGGGACCAGGGTTCAATCCCTGGCACACCATACCAACCCTGCCCCAACGGTATGCCAAGACAGCAATTGAGAATGGACGTGGTGGCACAGGCCTGTAATCCCAGCTCTTGGGTGGTTGGGTACAAGCGCATCACTACGCGTCTGACCTACATAGTGAGACCCTGTACTAAATGCAGGAAGGTAGGAAGGAAGGAAGGAAGGAAGGACTTTTAAAAGGAATTCTAGGGACTGAATTTCAGATCTCATACATAGTAGGGAAGGAATGCCCTACTGAGCTACACCCCCAGGCAAGAAAAATTTTCAATTCTCTGTAATCCCATCTCTCTTCGATAACCGCTGTGAATATTCGCACGTTCCAGGTGCACTGTTTTCGAGCTACACACACACTAGCTGCAGACCCTGTAAATCCGTAAAGGCTTTGACATGACAGCACCATCTAAGGAGAACACGTGTGTCAGTGCCAAGGCTCCTTCCTGTCACTTGGGCTGTGCAGGCAGCCATTCCTCCTCTGATTGCACCCATTGATCAGTGTGGACCTGTCATCGGGAGAAGGAACCAATCTTCCAACTCTGAAGAGAGCCTCCGAGGCCACCATTAACATTTTCAAAAAAGACTCAATCAAATCAGATCCCATATTTGCCTGGAATTCTGCTTCCCAGAGTTAAATGGGGTTTATTTTTAACTGTGGGAGTGATGGAACTTGCCTTAATGGGCCCTGGTGAGAATAGGCTATTCACAGACAAGCCCAAGGTGCAGTCAATGTTTGTGTGTATGAGGAGCAACTCTGAGAAGCCAGTGAAGCCACCTTGCACTCTCGGAGGAGTCAGAGCAGGTTTCCTAGTGAGGGGAAGCACTCTGTGCCTAGTACAGTGACCAGAGTCCCGTGGTGCCCTGCCACGCACCGGGAGGAGCAACCCAGGCCCATCCCTCATACCCAGGCTCTCTGCAAAGCCAGTTAGGAGGAGCTGGGCATGGTGGTGCATGCCTGTAATCCCAGCACTTGGGAGGCTGAGGCAGGAGGATGACTGCAAGTTCAAGATCAGCCTGGGCTACAAAAGTGAGCTCAAGGACAGCCTGAAGTGTTATAGCTCCCCAGCACATCATCCTACAAACATTTTTTTAAAAAATCAGAGAAAAAGGATGTTTTTTTTTTGTTTTTTTTGTTTTTTTTTTTTGTGGGACCAGGGTTTGAACTCACGACCTTGCACTTGCCCAGCAGGCACTTGTGCCTCGGAGCTATCTCCCCAGCCCCTAATAATTTTTTTTTTTGGTCAAGACCGGGATTTGAACTCATGACCTTTCACTTGCCATGCAGGCACTTGTGCCACGGAGCTATCTCCCCAGCCCCCAAAAGGACGTTATTTATATTGAATGATTTGAAAGCAAACCCCAAGTCTCAACACTATCCTTATAATATTTCCATTAAATAGAACTCTCTGGTTTGTTTTGTTTTGTTTTGTTTTGGTTCAGTCTGCTCTGGGGGTGGGGCTGGTGCAGCATGTGGTGCCAGGGATCAAACATGGTCCCTGCAGCTGCCTAAGCTTGCCTAAGCAGGTGCTTTAGACTGGTGAGTCATCTCGATGGCCTGAACTGTTTTGTTAAGGTCTTTTCAAATCTTTTCTTTAAAACTTTTTAAATTTTATTTATTTATTTATTTTCTTCTTTCAGAACCTTTGTTTGTTTATTCACTCATTTTTATGGCTGGCTCAGCCGGCCCCAAGGGCAGGACTGGCACAGCATGTGGTGCTGGGGATCGAACCGCGGTCCCTGAAGCCGCCCAAGCTTTCCCAAGCAGGCGCTTTAGACCACTGAGCCATCTCGCCGGGCCCCATCTTTTTAAATCATTTTGCTGCTACAGCTTCTGAGCCAGATGAAAACGGGAGAGGGGGGGCGCAGGTACCCTGAGATCAATGGACTTCATACCACACAGCAAAACAGTCCGCAGCTGAACAGTGACACAACTAAAACAGAGCTCCTCCTCATCCAATTCTTTCTCATATTTAATAATAATAATAATAATAATAATAGCACAGAATTCCATTGAGCAACTGAGTCAAGACATAGCTGGGCTCTGATCTTAGCACAGCTAACATTTGCCAAATGCCTGTTACACAGGCCCTGTGCATACAGCCACTGGGAGCTCACAGACTCCAGGCAAGGCAGGTATTTTTAAGTGGCTTTTAAAGTAAAACAGGCCAGGCATGGTGGCTCACGCCTGTAATCCCAGCACTCGGGAGGCTGAGGCAGGAGGATTAGTGCGAGTTCGAGACCAGCCTGGGCTACAAAAGTGAGCTCAAGGCTAGCCTCAACTGCATAGCGAGACCCTGTCTCAAAAAGACAAAAAAAAAAAAAAAAGTAAAACAGACTAGGCTGGCAAGATAGCTCAGTGGACAAATCACCTGCTTTGGCAAAAGCAAAGAGCAGGGTTTGATCCCCGGTCCCCATGCCAGGCCGACCTCACCCTGGGTGGGGGCAGGGGACACTCTGGGCCAACGCCTATAATCCCAGCGCTGGGGAGGCTGAAAGCAGGAGGCCCACTATGGGGCTGAGCTGTGGAGTGAGACCCTGTACCTAATATATAAAAATGAAGATAATAGTAATAATAATAATAATAATCCCACTGAAGTTCAGAGATTTGAGGTGACTTCTCCAAAGCCAAACTTCCTAAGTGACAAAAGCAGGGTTCAACCCCACTTGATCTCTAAATCCCAGCTTCACCTCCCTCCTATCCTCCACATCACGCACTGGCATTTAGCCACCATCAACCTCAACCACCTCCTGTCACGCCAGGACAGGCTTAGGACATACACTCTTATCTTTCTCTCTGCCACTCCTGCCACCGCGCTTTGGGAACACCCACCCTGGCACTTCTTTCCTGAGGTGACCTGGTGTACACTGTCTTGGTTCTGGTGGCCGCTGAGTCACTCTTCCTTCAAGTTACCCCAGCTCCCCTGGCCTCCGCTGCCAGCATTCATAGATTCTTGGCTTGTCTCTCACACTGTGAATCTTGTCTTCGACTTGAGGTCATTTCCTGTTGGCCTTATGTGTCACCTACACGGGGAATTTGCCTCCCACTATTATTTCTGGAAAAGCTCTAATTGCCTTGGCCCTGCTGGACTGTGGGCCTCCTGAGGAAGGATCTGCCGGCTCATTCACCCCTGTCCCTCAGTGACCCTGTCAAACACTGACTAGACAAACAGATGCTGCCATCTTTGCCACATTTGATGAAGACAAAGAAACTGGGGTGCCGGAAAATTCAGGCCCAAGGGTGGGGCTCCATATAAAACAGCAGCCACAGCCTGGTGAGGGGCCCTTCCGATAAAGCAAGCAGACTTCCTCCCACACCACACAGTAAGAAGGGATTTCGAACAACAAAAAGGGATTTTTCAAGCAACAGCTCTCCGTTTCCAAGTCTTGGGCGTCCAAGGGAAAGGCGTTCACCCTCTATCTGGGCTATGGGTGTAAGTGACCCCAAAAAAAAAGGTGAAAAGCAGCAGCTCTTGCTCCACACCTGCCAAGTCCTAGCGCCATCAAGAGGAATGTGTCTCTCAGCCCACCTGGAAGATAGAGAGGCCAGGATATTGCAGGAAGGACCCCTCGAGGCCGCCTGCCCCTCTGCACCCAGAAGGGCCCTAGGAGCGCTCCCAAGAGGCTGGAGCCCACTGTGCCCTAGCTAGCTCACATTGGGGATAGCGCTGTACCCACAGCTGGTGAAACCCGAAATGGCTTCCCAGCAAATGAGACACCACGTTAGCCATATCCGATTCTCCTTTCGCTGCACTGGGAATGTATTGATTCTTGCCGCTTCTCGGCCTCCTGGCTGAGATCAAGTGTAGAATACATCGATCTGATCGGAAGGAGAATGGAAACATCCGTTTGTATGCCAGGCCACAAAGTGCTTCCAGGATGAGAAAATACATGAAAAGTCAGGAAATAAAAGTATAAGAGAAAATTAAAAAAGTGAATGTCAGCGGATCGCCACCCCTCCAGCAATGGATCACATCTTGAGGACTTCTTTGGTTTGTTTGTTGTTGTTTTGCTTCCAACCAGGGCCATGAGGACAGGGTGTGACTTCCAATGTCTTAAGATGCTTCCGCTGAAAGTTTTTTGAATCATTTAATAGCAAGCATTCCACTAAAAGAGCTACTAATCGCCGCCGCCGATCAATAAACTATATTCCCTCCCACTGGAAGGCATTTTTTCTTTTTTTCTTTTCTTTTTTTCTCTTTCTTCTTTCTTTTTAGTTCCCATCTGAATGGCACCGCGGTTTCTTCTGCCCTGGGGAACCAGAGGCAGGCTCAGGCCCTACCGATGACAGTCAGAGCGGAAGGTAGAGAACGGGATTCGTCTTTGGTCGCTTCCTGCCTTCCTGGCAGGCAGAGGTAGAGAGCTCTGGGACAAAGGCTTCATTGGCCTTAGTGAGTCTATTTGGTCCTTGATGGGGGCAGAGGGAGCTGCTCTTTCTAATAATGTTCCTGATATCACGTGTAAGTCCAAAACCTCTTCTTCTTTCTTCTCCTTTTGCAGTACCGGCATTCGAACTCACGACTTTGCACTAGCCAGGCAGGCCCTTGTGCCACGGAGCTATCTCCCCAGCCTCCTTCCCCCTGTTTCTTCCATCCAAACCTGGTGCTGAACCCACAACAGGTATGGCAAAGAAGTAGGAGTGGGCCAGTGCCCTGTGTGGTACGTGCGGTGCAGCCGACAGACAGCAGTCGGCCTTCGGAGGACCTGCACCCTATCTGTGCCCTCCCCCAGGAACAAGATCTTTTAGATGCTCTGCCAGCGAACACTGTGAGGAGAGCTGTCATTTTCCCACATGCACCTGTTTCTCCCCGGAACTCCTGGGCCTTTATCTTTTCCAATCTCCTGCTGCCACCTTCCTGCCTTCCCTTTTTTTTTTTTTTTTTTTTTTTTTTTCTCCCCTTTCTCTTTTGTCCCAAGCATGCTGTTCCCTTGTAACCATAGCACCTACTGGACAGCCCTAGAAGTGAATCTGCCCCTCACCTCATAAGCTTGTGCTACTAGGCAGCTGAGGCAGGAGGGTGGCAAGCTCGGGCATACCTCGGGCATAGCTCAGGCAGCTGAGCAACTGCACAAGGCCTTTGGACTAAAAACAAAGCAAAAGCAGAAAAGGCTACAGCACACTTAGGTGGCCCCATCTCTGAACACACCTGGAGACGCCCCCTGAGTCTCCTCCAACCGGGTCCAGAGCAATTGCTCCACCCTGACTTTGTTAAGCAAAATCCCTAGAACAACGCCTTCCTGGGTGGGCACTGATTATCTTCCTTTTTCTGCTTTTTTCCCTCCACCCACACCATTTTGCTGAACATGTAGAAATCTGCCCCGCCACAGAAAAAATGGAGGGTGAAATACTCTTGTGATAGAAAATTTTTGCATGAAACAGTGAAATTCCATTTTCCTGCATAGTAATTTTTGGGTCACTACTGACTAAGCAAAGTTAGAAGATTCTGCTTAAATATAAAATTGTCTTCTCGCCCACAGGAAGAGCAACACTGTCATGAAAGGGCCAACCTAACAAGCTAGAAATTTAGTTTCCAGTAAAAATAGGTATTGAGGGCTCAATGGAGCTGACATGGCAATAAGCAGCTCTTAAGCTATTGCCTAATCACGCCCTGATGATGATACCAAGGCCATATGCCAAGGACACACACCAGTGCAAAGATCTTCAACCCACTCTTGCCAAGGCAAGGCTATTACTCCATGCCGCCTCCTTCCAGTCAGAACTCCCGACTCAGAGAGCTTTTCGGTGGTTTTGATGGTAACTGGCTGTGGTGGCACATATCTGTTATCCCAGCACTAGGGAGGCTGAGGCAGGAGGATTGCAGGCCCAAGGCCAGCTTGGGCAAATAGGAAGACCCTGTGTCAAAAATGAAATATAAAGCACTGGGGAAGTAGTTTGGTATTTGAGTGCTTATCCAGCATGGGCAGGGCCCTGGGTTCCATCTCAGATGCTGTCAAAAAAAAAAAAAAAAAAAAAAAAAATCAGTGGTTTTGCACATAAAAGTATGACATTAGCAGGAACAGTGATTGAGAGGTACAGGGCTAGGAGGAGAGGGCGCGGCGCTTGGGTGCCAGGCCCTGGGTGCACTGCTCAGCACCAAAAAACAAGTGCGAATACAAACATAGCCCACAGCAGTGGATACCCTGAATTTTATTGGAAACGCAAGAGACTTGAGGGACCTTGACCCTAAGCAAGCCGGGCACAAAAGGTGCATGTGGGAGTGGGTTGACTCAGTTTTTGGTTTTAAATGTAGAGACACGGTCTCCCCGAGTTACCCAGTCTGGACTTGAATTTGGAAACCGCCCTGCCCCAGCCTCCCAGAATGCTGGAAGGGCAAGCCCGTGCCACCAGGCCCAGTGGACTCAGGTGCTTCAGTACTACAGAGCTGTGACAGTGGGAGCCGGAGCAACAGCGAGGAAGTCAGCAGCCGCCTGGTCACCCCGCCTGCACTCCACCACCAGCATCAGGAGCTGCAAGAGAAGCTGCTCTGGAAGGGTGGACAGGTGTCAAGACCAACACAAGAAGGCGATGGTATATTGGAAACTGTGCTTGGACACAGTGGGACCAAGGCAGGCACCGCAGAGGCTTGCATCCGGGAACCATAGCAAGAAGGGGAAACAGGGATCGAGCCAGCAGCACTAACGGAGGGCCTGGACTCCCAGGGACACCTTTTATTGCCCAATGACTGCGTAGTGTTGGCTAAAAATACAGGCCTTCATCTTCTCTGCAGGTGAAATCACACAGGTGTGTTACTGCAAGCCAGGTGTGGTCACACACACCCGTTATTCCTGAATTTGGTTAGCTGAGGCAGGAGGGTGATGCGCATTCAAGGCCAGACTGAGTTACAGTGAGTTCAAAGCCAGGTTGAACCAACTAGTGAGGCACTGTCTCAAAAGCTTAAAACAAAAATTTCATTGTAAAAATGTCTCAGTTACTCTTCTCTCATTGCTAAGACAAATACCCAACACTCAAAATGAAGGAAGGAAAGGTTTATTGAGCTCACAGTTACTGGAGGTTTCAGTCCATACTCAGCTGGCTCCGGGGCACGGAGCTGAGAGCAGCAGTTCATGGCAGCGGAACAATTGCAACAAAATAGTGACAGAGGCAACAGACTAACCAGGGCTACCAACAGCAACAGAGAGAGTTTGTTTCTCTGTCTCTTATATTACATTCATGCTCTCTGCCTCAGCACATCTGCCTCAGACCACACCCAAAATCCCAGCAGTACTAAGACATAATCCCAGTGGATTATGAGTTAGTCTCAACTCTAGGAGTCCCTGTTCTATGACTGCATGAGGCTTTGGATGGACAACTAGATACAAACCATAACAACAACAACAAAAGTAATATATGCTGTTTTCTGCTGCTATAACAAAATAGACAAGGGCCAGTCAAATAGGTCTGTGAGTTAAAGGGGAGAGAGATGTTTGATCCCCAGGCCTGCCATGCTGGCCTCACCCCCAGGGCAAACTGAGACAGCAACTAAAGACTGGGTGTGGTGGTCAGGTCTTGGGAGGCTGTAAATAGGCAGATCACTCACTATGAGTCTGATCTAGTAGTGAGACTCTGAACACCCTGTAGACCCTTCCATAAAATACAAACAAAAGAAAAAAAAAAAAAAAAAAGAAGTAGCCGAGACTGGGTAATTTATAAAGAAGTTTTGATACCCAACTTCACAAAATTCATAGTAATAATAATTAAAACTTAGCAGAATAAAAGTTCATTTGGCTAATGGCTCTGGAGGCCAAGGAGTCAACAGGCAAGGTGCTAGCAATTGCTGAATATCTGGTAAGGGCCTCAGGGTCCTCCTGCTGTGTCACGGTGGACAGGGGCCACCAGGCAAGAAAGAGTGCCAGGCTACCTCTTCTTACAAAGCCTCTGACACCCAGGAAGCTGCCTTCATAATCTCATCTAACTTCTTTCTTTCTTTCTTTCTTTCTTTCTTTCTTTCTTTCTTTCAGGCTGGCCTTGAGCTCACTATGTAATTCTAACTGGTCTTGAATTTACCATGATCTTCCTGCCTCAGCCTCCTGAGGGCTGGAGTCACAGGCCCACCACACAGAACACCTAATCTAAACTACCTCCCACAGGCCCTACCTCCAAATACCATTAGCAGAAGGACTCAAGGAGCAGATTCAAACTCAGTGCATGCAACATACTGAGTTTTTCAAAATCTGTCCCTGCATTCCTAAAATGCCAGTCATAACCACGTTCAGTGTGCTGCTGTCCATGTTAACCCATATGTGACATAGACTTTGCAGCTTGAAGCAGTAAGGACTGGGGAGTGGCCATGCATTCTACAGTATGTGCTAAGTACAAGCCATATTCAAGTTTGGCCCCAGGCAAGCGTGATGTTTAAAAATCAATGGTTCCGTTCCAACAGACATATTTATCAGGGCTAAGCTGGGTCCCCTTGCCCTCAACCAAGGTTCCTTGGGAGAGACAGCAAGATGTTCAGCGGTCTAAAGCGCCTGCTTAGGCAAGCTTAGGCAACTTCAGGGATGGCAGTTCAATCCCGGCACCACATGCTGTGCCAGCCCCACCCCCAGGGCAGGCTGAGCCAGCAATAATGAAAAAAAGTTCCTTGGGAATTGTCTAGAAGACGAGAGTGGCCTGATCTTCAGAAAATGTCCCAAGCTTCAGACTGAATAGGTAGCAGTTTGCGCTGAAAAAGATGGGACATTTTAGATTTCATTTATTAAGGGCATCTCGAAGCCATTACATAACCACATCCATGTAATTGTAATAACCAACATTTCATTAGCTCTGATTTTTGAGAGCACGGAGGCAATAAAATAGAGCAATAGTAAAAGTTAACTACATAGTACATTTGGGAAACTGTAATTAGTTTAATTTGGCCAAAGCACAGGATACAGAGAAAGGCAGGCAGCCCAGGAGAAATTTAAATGTCACACGAAGGAGCTCAGATGCAGCGACCCAGAGGAGTCAGGGAACATGACGTCCCACGTTGAGGTGCGGAAACTGCAGATCTAAGGGGTGCGGCACCCGGGAAGGGTCCTGAAGGCTGGGAAGATCTGAGGGCACTAGGGAGACAGGAGAATCCTGCCTGTCACTGCAAGCAGCAGCTCTCTGGACCCCGGAGAGGACTTCCATTTCCTTCCACGTTGTGTGCATTATCTGTGCAATGTCGTCATCAGTCATCCTGTGCCGTGTGCAAAATGAAGTCATTAAGTGGAGCCATCAGGCTTCTTACAGAGGAGGGGACACGGCTTTGTCAGCGAAACCTTTAGGTGCTAATTAGCAGGAAGTAAGCAGGGCAAGTGTACATCCCTCGTAGCCCACCTTACTCAGCTGGCTGCCCGGTAGCTCTGGGCCCAACGCAAGAGCAACAGGAGGCTGCCATGAAGTTGATGTAGTTAACACACAGGTTCTTTACCCAGAATAGTGGCAGGCCAGAGAAGTAGCTCCGCGGCACAAGCGCTTGCCTGCTAAGTGCAATGTCGTGAGTTCGAGCTCCGGGCCTACCAAAAAAACCAGTAGATGCCAGTGAGGCACAGAAGCCTAGAGACACCGTGATTCTTCCCTACTGGGACTATTCTTAAGATAGACTTGCACTTTTTACTTAAAAGGAAGTGCTTCCTAGCTTTTCTTCCACATATCCGAATTGCCAGCATTCTTCTTACTCTTCTGTTTGTACAAAATACTGTCATACAAAATAAAAGTCGCTTCAACACAAGCATGGCAGTGCCATAACAGGCAGCCTGGAAGTCCAGGGGGTTACTAAGGGGGTCCATAGTGGGGGAGGGCACACGGCCATTTGCCTTCCACATCCCATGACATGTCATCACAACTCAGAATAGCCTACAATGGAAAGCACGTGAACTCTATTTCTAGAATTTCCCATTTATATTTTCTTTTCTTTCTGTATTTAGTGGTACTAGGGATTGAAATCAGGTCCCTGCACTTGCACTTGTTCTACTGAGTCATCTCCCTGGCCTTTCATTTATATTTTATTATATATACATTTTTTTCTTTCTTTCTTTCTTTTTTTTTTTTTTTTTTATTTCGTGTGTATGTTACCAGGGACTGAACTCAGGACCTTGTGCTTACCAGGCAAGCGCTTATTCTACTGAGCTATCTCCCTGGCCCCCCTCCATTTATATTTTCAAAGTATAGTTAACCATAAGTAACTGCAGCCACAGAAAAGGTGAGCCTACCATACTGTCAGCAGGCCAACACATAATTTTTTTTTTTTTTTTTTTTTTTTTTTTTATGGCCGGCTCAGCCTGTCCTGGGGGTGGGGATGGTGCAGCATAGGGTGCTGGCAATTGAGCCACGGTCCCTGCCGCCGCCTAAGCTTTCCTAAGCAGGTGCTTTAGACCATGGAGCCATCCCACTGGCCTCAACACACAGAAATTTAAAGTGATATTAATTGCATTCTAGGTTCTCCAGCTGTTAGCCTTTTGCTTATTTAACATAATTCTTACTCATAAAGTATCAGAAGCCCAGCCGGGCATGGTGGCTCATGCCTGTAATCCCAGCACTTGGGAGGCTGAGGCAGGAGGATCGTTGTGAGTTCGAGACCAGCCTGGGCTACAAAAGTGAGCTCAAAGCCAGCCTGAGCTGCACAGTGAGACCCTGTCTCAAAAAAAGACAAAAAAAAAAAAAGTATCAGAAGCCCTGAAGGCAAATTTCACTTGTAAATCCCATCCCTTCCTTTCAGGAATGGCTATTTCACAGGCACAAAACAATGCTTGAAATGAAGTTTCAGCAAATGTAATTTTCCTACTTTGCCAATAGCAGTGTAAATACCGCAGTCCCATTGACCACCACCTGCATGCCGCATGCTCATATGCGTGAGCCCCCGAGAGTAACTCGAGCACGTGGGCAGAGAGAGACGCAGTGAAGCATGCTCACACCAGTGGGGTTCATGGAACAACCACTAGAAACAAACCCACATGGACGGAACAAAGGACAGGTAAACCATGGTGGATCTGTACAATAAAGACTACACAGCCATGAAAAGTGAATGAATATGGCTACAGGCATCAGTCTCAGGGTCAGGCATAGAGTGAAAACAAAGAAGCTACAAAATGAGTGGAAACACTTTTCATTTATTTTTGTTTGTTCAATTATTCTTTTTTTTTAAACTTTATGCTATGGCCAGCTCAGTCCTAGGGGTGGGACTGGTGCAGCATGTGGTGCCAGGGATCGAACCGTGGTCCCTGTGGTTGCCTAAACAGGCACTTTAGATCATTGAGCTATCTCGACAGCTCAGTTTTTTTTTTTGTTTTGTTTTGCTAAAGAATTTTTTAAATTTTATTTTATTTTTTTTTTTTCTTGTTTCAGAACCTTTGTTTATTCACTCATTTTTATGGCTGGCTCAGCCCGCCCCGAGGGCACGGCTGGCGCAGCATGTGGTGCCGGGGATCAAGCCATGGTCCCTGAAGCCACCCAAGCTTTCCCAAGCAGGTGCTTTAGACCACTGAGCCATCCCGCTGGGCCCTTGTTTTGTTTTTTAACAGTGGTGCTAGATCAAATGGATGTCTCCTTACAAAAGAATGGATTTGGACCACAAGCCTCTGCCAAACACAAGAATTAACTCAAAATAAACCAAAAACCTACATACATGTAACAGCTAAAATTATAAAACTTTGTAGAAAAAAACCAGAAACCAAAAAAAAGAAAAAAAACAGAAACATAAAACTTTATGGCCTGGCACGATGGTGCACACCTGTAAACCCAGCACTCTGGCAGGCTGAGGCAGGAGAATCACAAATTCAAGCCCAGCCTGGGCAATTCAGCAAGATGACCCTGACAATAAAGGAAGAAAGGCCAGCCAGATAACTCAGCAGGTTAAAATGCCTGCCTAGGCTGAGCACAGCAGCCTGGGTTTGATCCCGGGTGTGCCATGCTGGCCCCGCCCTTGGGGCGCGCTGAGATGACAACTGAGACTGGGCGTGGCTGCCCTTGCCTGTAATCCCAGCGATTGGGAGACGAACACAGGAGAAGCACTGTGAGTCCAATCTACGTAGTGAGACCCTGTAGACTGTAGACCCTGCCCCTAAATACATTAAAAATTAAAAAATAAGGGAAAGAAAGAAGCGAGAGAGGGAGGAAAGAAAGAAGGGATGCAGGGAGGAAAGAGAAAAAGAGGGAAGGAAGGAAGGAAGGAAGGAAGGAAGGAAGGAAGGAAGGAAGGAAGGAAGGAAGGAAGGGAGGAAGGAGGGAAGGAGGGAAGGAGGGAAGGAGGGAAGGATAGGATGGGACATAACTCAGTGGCACAGGGTCATGAGCTCGACTCCTGGTGCCAAAAAAGAAAAAGAAGAAGAAGAAGAAGAAGAGGGCCCAGCACAATGGCTCAGTGGTCTAAAGTGCCTGTTTAGGCGACTGCAAGGACCGCGGTTCGATCCCTGGTACCACGTGCTGCACCAGCCCTGCCCTCAGGGCAGGCTGAGCTGGCCATAAAAATAAATAAACAAACAAACAAAAGTTCTGAAACAAGAAAAAAAATAAAATAAAAATAAAAAATTCTTTCAAAAAAAGAGGAAGGTAAAGGGGGAGGAGGAGGAGAAGAGAGAGAGAAAAAAAGAAAGCAAGTTAGCTTTGGAGTCACTCCCTGGTACCTCAAACAGTCACAGCCAACCAACTAATCTTTCTGGTCTTGGATTAGGGAATAAACTGTTAGATGTTAAACCAAAAAACACAAAGAATGAAGGCTAAAATAGATATCATGAACTTCATCAAAATTCAAAACTTTAGCTGGGTGTGGTGGCGCACACTTGTAGTCCTAGCACTTGGGAGGCTGAGGCATCAGTGTGAGTTTGAGATCAGCCTGGGCTACAAAAGTGAGCTCAAGGCCAGCCTGAACTGCATAGCAAGACCCTGTCTCAAAAACACACACACACACACACACACACACACACACACACACATCCCCCCCCCAAAAAAAAAAAAAAATCAAAACCTTTGTGCTTTGTGAAAGAAAGTAAAAAGATGAACCACAGAATGGGAAAAAACTATTTGAAAGTCACATTGTGCTTTTTTTGTTTGTTTGTCTATTTTTTTGGCAGGACTGATGACCTTGCACTTTCCAGACAGGTGCTTGTGCCAAGGAGCTATCTCCTCAGCCCCCAAAAATCACATTGCTGATGAGATTTTACTACCTAGAACATATAAAGAACTGTTATAGCTCAACAATAAAAGCCTATAATCCCATTAAAGACTAAAGGAAGGATCTGGATAGAAATTTCCTCCAAGAAAGTGTACCAGTTGCCAGTAGGAACATCAAAACACATTCCACATTAGCAATCATTAAGAAATACAAATGAGAACCACTGACCACCCTCTAAAATGACTAGAAGGAAAAGGACAAAAACACCTGGCAGGCTGGTACACACCTGTATCCCCAGTTCCCTGGGAGGCTGAAGCAGGAGGACCTCAATATCAAGCCCACACTAGACAACCTACCAACTTAGAAAGACCCTGTCTCAAAATGCAAAATGAAAAAGGCTCGTGCTGTGCATGGGGTTCAACCTTCAATACCACAACAAATAAGAAAAAGAAAGAGCCGGGCGTGGTGGCGCATGCCTGTAATCCCAGCACTCGGGAGGCTGAGGCAGGAGGATTGGTGCGAGTTCGAGACCAGCCTGAGCTACAAAAGTGAGCTCAAGGCCAGCCTGAACTGCATAGCGAGACCCTGTCTCAAAAAGACAAAAAAAAAAGAAAAAGAAAGGAGAGGGACGGGCAAGAAAGATAGCTCAGCAGATGAAAGCACCTTCTTAGGCAAATTTAGGCAGGCGCTGGGACCATGACTGATCCCCAGCATCACAGGCGGTGCCAGCCCCACCCCCAGGGCAGAGTCTGGGTGTGATGGTGAGAAGAGGTGGGGAGAGAGGGGGAGGGAGAGGGGAAGGGGAAAGGTAGGGGGAGGGGGGAAGGGAAGGGTGGGGGCAGGAGAAGGGAGAGGAGGAAGGGGAAGGGGAGGAAGAGGAGAGAGAGGTGGGAGAGGAAAATATCAGTGTGGAAGACAGTGTGGCGGGTCCCCAACAAACTCAACAACACAGATTTGTCCTATGATTCGGCAATTCCACCCTGGGCCAGCAACTGGAAGAACTGAAAACCCGTATTTACTTAAAAGCTTAGAAACAAACGTTCAGTAAGTGATGATTCATGTCTCTGACGTCACTCTGAAAACACTACGCTAAACAAAAGAAGCCAATGCCGGAGGTCGGGCCTCCCGTCATTCCACTTCCACAGTGTCCAGTATTGGCAAATCCACCAAGACAGAAAAGGTGGACGAGGGGTGTCAAGATAGCTCAGTGGTCCACAGTGTCCGCTGAGGCAAGCTTCAGAAGGTGCAGGGGACTGCAGTTTGATCCCCGGCACCACATGCCTTGCCAGCCTCGCCCTCAGGGCAGACAGACAGACAGACAGACACAGAGACAGACACAGAGACAGACACAGAGACAGAGACAGAGACAGAGACAGAGACAGAGACAGAGACAGAGGAAGGAAGGGAGGGAGGGAAGGAGGGAGGGAGGAACGAAGGAAGGAAGGAAGGAAGGAAGGAAGGAAGGAAGGAAGGAAGGAAGGAAGGAAGGAAGGAAGGAAAAGAAAACAAAAGGTAGGTGAGTGGTTGCTAGGGATTGTAGGAAAGGGGAAATGAAGAGTGACTGCCAGAGGGGCTGGGGAGATAGCTCTGTGGCACAAGTACCTGCCAAGCAAGTGCAAGGTCATGAGTTCAAACCCTGGTCCCACAAAAGAAAAGAAAAAAAGAAAGAAAGAAAGAAAAGAAAAAAGAAGTGACTGCCAGCCTATTATGGCAGTGAGGGTTGGGGTAGTAACAAACATGTCTGGCAGATACATAGTGGGGATGGCTGTACAACCTTGGGCATACAGAAAAACATTGAACTGCATGCTTCATTTTAAAGTACTGCACTGGGAGCTGATGTTAAAGCCTGTGCATGAGCTACATCCTCAACGCTTTAAAGAAAAAAAAATTTTTTTTTTTTTTTTTTGCAAAAGTCTTGCTCCATTGTTAACCTGCCGAGGCTGAGTCCCAGAGTGCTGGGATACAGGCATGTACCACCATGCCCGGCCAAGTCCACTCTTATTAAATAAGTATGCAGGCCGGGCATTGTGGTGCACACCTATAATCTCAGCACCTGGGAGGCTGAGGCAGGAGGATCAGTGCAAGTTCGAGACCAGCCTGGGCTACAAAAGTGAGCTCAATGCCAGTCTGAACTGGATGGCAAGATCCTGTCTCAAAAAGACACACACACACACACACACACACACACACACACAAAGTGGGCTTTTTGGTATGGATATTATATCTCAGTGAATCTCCCTTTCTTTCTTTTTTTTTTTTTTTTTTTGTGTGTGCTGGTGATCAAATCTCAGGCCTGGTGCATGCTAAGCTAGTGCCCTACCACTGAGCTATATAGCCTAGTCCCCAATGAAAAACATGAATAGAAAAAAATCAGGAAGCCACTAAGACTCTCTTTTGTGGAGACACACATGAGGACTTAGCATGTGGGGAGCCCGTGAAACAAATCTGCGCCATTCTAACTACTTATTCTACTGACTTGGCTGCGTTAGGGGCTTGTGGCTATATTGCTTTATATTTATTCACTATTCAATTTTCAGAAATCAAAAATGGAAAAACAATAGCTTTTACTGTTTCTCAAGCCACAATCGTCACAAAATTTAGTCTCAATTTTTGATGACCAACCTTGGCTAAGCAACTGCTGCACCAAAGCACTGTCAAAGCCTCCGTGGGAAGCTTAAAAAGCAGCCAAAACGGGGACAGGCAGATAGCTCCGTGGTACAAGTGCCTGCCTGGCAAGTGCAAGATTGTGAGTTTGAACCCCAGTCCCGGAAAAAAAAAAAAAAAGCAACAAAGAGCTCGAGGAGGTGGCTCACTGGTAGGGCACAAGGCCCTGGGCCCCATCCTCAGCAACACTGCTGAAGGAAAACAAAAAATAAGGATAGCAGATGACCGAGCACAGCCCTGCCAGGAGCCCACACTTTTCAGCCCGTGAGCAGCCACCAGCTCCAGCTTGCACATAGAGTGAGTTTAGCAAAGGTTTCTTTTCTAACTTGGAGTCATGTATTTGTAAGACCCTGACTCTGAGGCCAGCGATACCGCTCAGTGGTATAGGGTGGCAAACACAAGACTCTGGGTTCAACTCCTGGTAGAGAGAAAAAAAAAAACAAAACAAAACAAAAAAAAAAAACCAACACCTTGAATTTGACTTTAGTGATAGCATTAGATTTTCATATTTTCTTATCTAGACTCTAGTATATCTTGTTTATAAATATTCATCTAATACCTATAAGTCCCCTTTTGCAAGATACGGTCTCCATACACATAGATGCTTTCTAAAAGCAATCAAGGTTAGCCGGGCGTGGTGGCGCACGCCTGTAATCCCAGCACTCAGAGGCTGAGGCAGGAGGATCAGTGCAAGTTCGAGACCAGCCTGGGCTACAAAAGTGAGCTCAAGGCCAGCCTCAACTGCGTAGGGAGACCCTGTTTCAAAAAGGGAAAAAAAAAAAAAGCAATCAAGGTTTCCCTTAAGATTTATAATAGCTTTAAAGTAATCTAAAACCATATAAAAGCTGGGCATTGACCAGGCGTGGTGGCGCATGTCTGTAATCCCAGCACTTGGGAGGCTGAGGCAAGAGGATCAATGTGAGTATAAAAGTGAGCTCAAGGCCAGCCTGAACTGCATAGCAAGACCTTGTCTCAAAAAGACAAAAAAAAAAAAAAAAAGCTGGGCACAGTGGTGCACACCTGTAATCCTACAACGTGAGCTCAAGAAGTCCAGCCTGAACTGAACAGCGAGACCATGTCTTAAAATAAATAAATACATACATACATACATACATACACTAAATAAGTAAATATATTTGAAAATTTGAATCTGCGTCCCATTACATTAAAGAATGGTAAATGCAGCTTCACCCTAGACAGCATCCTCCCACAGAGGTCAATATTGTTAGATTAGACAACTTCTGGAAGGTATACCCCAGAAATATACCACTCCAGTAAATACATTCTATTTTTATTTTTATTTTATTTTTATTATTTTTTATTATTTTTTCTTGTTTCTGAACTTTTGTTTGTTTGTTTATTTATTTTTATGGCTGGCTCAGCCTCCCTTAAGGAAGGGCTGGCACAGCATGTGGTGCTGGGGATCGAACCGCGGTCCCTGCAGCCACCCAAGCTTTCCTAAGCAGGTGCTTTAGACCATTGAGCCATCCTGCCGGGCCCAATATATTCTATTTTTATTTGTTTATTTATTTGTGGTGCTAGGGGCCTCAGGCACGCTAGTGAGGTACTCTACCACTAGGCCACAGCCCCAGGACATGACCACTGATGGATTGATAATGAAGTTGAGTCAGCTTTTCTTTGGCAATGGAAAGGGAGGGTGACGTTGAATAAGAAAATGCAACTGTACCTGAAGACATGCACATCCTGGGGACTCCGACAAATGTGCCCAACACCAGCTCCATGGACTATCCACAGCATGAAGATCACAAGGCCCTTCCGACACTCGTGGCGCAAAGAACTGAGATGACACGTGGTGGCTGTGGCACTCCAGAAAGTGCCTCAGACATTGGCCCTCTGTGTCTCCCCATCCCCTGAGAGCAATGTTTTGCTACTAAGTAAATGTCCAGGGCCCCGAACGTAGCTCAGTGGCACGAGCGCCTGCCCCACAAGCGTGAGGTCCTGAGTTTGATTCCCAGTACAAAAATAAAACAAAAAACTAAATAAATGTCCAGAGAAAAACAGATCAGTTTAATTAAATATTTATACATTTAAAAAATAAATTGGCTTCCTCTCTTAATTTTTCTCCTCTGCATGCTAAATTATAATCTCGGTTAAACTGTTTCGCAAACTAGCTAATAAGAACTTCATTGAAAAAACTTGAAGCTAATGAGGAGGTAGGGATAATCCATTCTTTAGTTTATTGATTTGATATAATTGAGGGTTTTACTTCTATACCTGTGAGCACTGGTTTCCATGACAAAGGTGAGCGGAAATGACTTCTGGTTTGATTTCATGTTTCTGGAAAGCCAGCAGCTTGGAGAACAGTGAGCGAGGCGGCTGCCTGTCCAGAGCACAGCTTCCTGTGACAGCAGCACTCGTGCTAGGGCGAGGGCCCTGTCTCACACGCTCCTGTAGCACGCCCAGTCATTTCTGCGCTGGTCCCCACAGCAGCGAATGGATCCCAGCCCACAGACAGAACCCTGCCCAGGACTCGTCTTTCTTTGCACAGCCATTAAACTGCGAAGGGACTTTGCATTTTCAAATAGTTTTTAAGAAGAGCAAAAGAAAAACATTTTATGGCCTGTCCAAATGATACGGAATTCAAACATTAGTGTCCGTGACTTGAAGCCGGGCGTGGTGGTGCATGCCTGTGATCCCAGCACTTGGGAGGCTGAAGCAGGAGGATCGGTGTGAGCTCAAGACCAGCCTGAACTGAATAGTGAGACCCTATCTCAAAAAGACTAAAAAAAAAATGTTACTTGACACAGACAGCTGTGCTTTTTCTGGGCCTGCCTGGTGTCACCAGGTCAGAGTGAAGCAGTCAAGACAGTCACTTGATGGCCTGCAAGGCTAAGGCATCCCCCAGCCCTTTCCAGAAAAGGTGGCTGACTTGGCTCCAGGCCACTGTGTTCTACATTTTCTAAAAGGCCATAGCCCAGGACCACAGGAATGGTGGAGGAGCCTCAAAACTGTTCCCTAGGGCTGGCGAGATAGCTCAGCAGACTAAGCACCTGCCTAGGCAAGTGCAAAGACCCGGGTATGATCCCTGGCACCCCATGCCATCCTGGCCCCACCCCTGGTGTGCTGAGCCACACCGAAACTGGACATGGTGGTACAGGTCTGTAATCTCAGCTGAGGAGACTGAAAACAGAAGAATCACTAGAAGTCCAAGCTGTATAGTGAGACCCTGTACCAAATACATAACACAAACAAAACAAAAAAAAATGTCCCTTAACCTGAACCAAAGAAACTGTGGCTTAAACAGGACATAATTGCGCACACCTATGATCCCAGCACTTGGAAGGCTGAGGCAAGAGGATTGTGGCAAGTTTAAGACCAGCCTGGACTACAAAGTGAGCTCAAGGCCAGCCTGAGCTGCATAGTGAGACCCTGTCTCAAAAGAAAGAAATAGAGGAGAAAGAGAATGACAAAGAGAAAGAGAAAGAGAAAGAGAAAGAGAAAGAGAAAAAGAGAAAGAGAAAGAGAAAGACAGACAGACACAGACATGGTGGTTTAAGTCAGTGTAAGAGAAAAACTGGAGGATGTTACAGATTTCCTTAAATATGTAGAATGCCAGGAAGTGGAAGGGGCTTGCTGTGTCAGTGTGGGAAGAGGACCCCAAAAGTCGCAGGGGTCAGAGACAAGTCAGACATTAAGAAGCATCTTCTACAAATCGCAGAGGACATTCACGAAGAGGACCCGCCACAGAAGCGCTAGTACCCTGCATGGGGCTGCTGAAGCCAAGAAGCACGGTGACCGCCACGCTCCGAGAGTGTTCTAAAAAAGATTCTCCAGTGGGTAGGAAGTGGAAGTTTTTATCTCAAAAAGAAAAAACCATCACAATTAGCAAGTGAAAGTGAAAGTGCAGTGAGCAATTTCTCCTTCACCCTACCTGAAAATACTTTTTTATTACCCACCATGCACATTGTATCTGTGTACTTTATTACCTATTTATATGTAAGAAGTAAATAGCTGTCAATTAAAAGGGACACATTAAACAGGTCCTCCGCTTGTTTCCCACTTCTTTGTCACTGCTCCTATGTTTTCTCTGGTTTTATTTTATTTATTTGGGGGGGGGGGACCAGGGTTCGAACAAACGACCTTGCACTTGTCAGACAGGCACTTGTGACATGGAGCTACCTCCCCGGCCCCCAGTCTTCTTTTTAAATAACAAGTACATCAGGGAATGTAGCTCAGCACAGGGCACCTAAGTTCAAGCCCGGTGGGGCTGGGCACATAGCCTATAATAAGACTCACTTTAGGGAAAAAAGGTTATTTTTAGGAGGAGGGCTCCAGTTATGCAAAATAAGGAAGGAACATGCATGGGTAAAGAAAATGCACTGAAATCTTTGTGTTACTACAGGAAGTTGGCCTGGTGTTGCTTAAAGGAGAAAAGGTCTAAAAATAAAATGCAAAGTGGGGAAGGAATGCATCCCTGAAGAACACTCATCCCTGAGCCACAGAGAAGGGCACGCTTGCATGGCTTCCTTGCACCAAGCCCCTTCACAAAATAGTTTTACAAAGGATCGAACAGGGTGCAGCCACCTGTTACGCTGTTATTTTGGCCAATCTATTTTCAATGGCCGTCCTGACACCAGCCAAGAGGCATGCCACCATAGCAACACAGGAGGGCACACAGGAGGATGAAACAGAGAGACTATTGGCCCCTGCAGGGCTGGAAATAAATGAATCCCTAAGCCGGGGTTTCCATGGCCTGATCTTCCCGAGAAGGCTCAGATCCCAAGGGTACCTCAGGTTTCCCCACAAGTTATTTAGAAAGTAGAGACTCCAGAAGGCCAGCCTTGCTAGGGAGTTCCCCTAAGATAAAGGACAGCAAAAGGGGGAGGCAACATCACTTCCTGCGCTGCACTACGGAGTCAGAGGGTGTTCACAAGCCCCTCACAAATGGGCAGTGATTGGGGCCCGGTGGGATGGCTCAGTGGTTTAAAGCGCCTGCTTGGGAAAGCTTGGGCGGCTTCAGGGACCGCGGTTCGATCCCCAGCACCACATGCTATGCCAGCCCTGCCCTTGGGGTGGGCTGAGCCAGCCATAAGAATGAGTGAATAAACAAATAAATGTTCTGAAACAAATGGGCAGTGATCGTCCAGCCTTATATTCATGCAGTAGGTTATGTACCTCATGTGACCAGCCGTGTACAAGAAGAAAGGAAGGAAGGAAGGAAGAAGAGAGAGAGAGAGAGAGAGAGAGAGAGAAAGAAAGAAAGAAAGAAAGAAGACATTTAAACTGATGTGGCATGACATGTCAGTAACCCCAGTACTCCAGGAAGCCGAGGCAGGGGGATTCAAAATCTGAGTCAACGTTATGCAACTAGCGACTTGGTGATGAGGCCCAGTCTCAAGACAAAAAGGGCTGGGGCCAGGCATGGTAGCACAGGCCCCTAATCCCAGCCCTCAGGAGGCTGAGGCAGGAGGATCGTTCTGAGTTCAAGGCCAGCCTGGATTTCATAGTGAGTTCAGGGCCAGCCACAGATACATAGCAAGAGCCTGTCTCGAAAATAAAATAAATACAGGTCGGGGACATAGTCCAGTGTAAAAGCTCTGGGTTCAGTCCTCAATAAGGAGTGAGGGCAGGGGATTGACAGCTAAGGAAATCTACAGGCACATGAATGGAGTCTTCCTAAACAAAACCAGGGACACCACATAGCAGGGAGTCAAGTCATCTGACTCCACCATCTTATACCGTCCTGAACTGGAAACCCCATGAAGGCCACTTTGGCTCAGGGTATAAACCTCAGAAGTAAGTAAATGCACAGAGGAGAAAAAGAAAGAAAGCAATGCTCCCAGGCATGGTGGCGCACGCCTGCAGTCCCAGCACTTGGGAGGCTGAGGCAGGAGGATCAGTGGGTGTTTGAGACCAGCCTGGGCTACAAAAGTGAACTCAAGGCCAGCCTAAACTGCATAATGAGACCCTGTCTCAAAAAATAAAATAAAATAATAATTTAAAAAAAAAAAAGAAAGAAAGCAATGCTATCTCGAGGCCTGACACACACCAGGCACCCCAGCTACTGCTTTGGGGAGTTAAGAGGGTCAAAGGCCTGCGAGCAGCAGGGTCTCAGGGAGACCCTGCCTTGAAATAAATATGTGAGGGCCAGGACACACACACACACACACACACACACACACACACACACAGACCTCACAAACATTATGAAGAGAAGCTTCTCTTCAGGACCCATGAGCAAAACTCCGTAAATAATGGCTCATTTTAAACACACTTGACCTCTTTAGAAGTGTTTTTCTTGAAAAGGCTTAAGGGGATTATTCCATTTGGACAACTAATAGCCTAATTATTTTTTTAATAAAAACAACCACCAGGATCCTTTTAAGCCAGGTCTTGGCAAGCAAACAGGTCTAAGCGTATCCCCATCTGCAGCATTGTAAGTCATCCTGCCCGAGTCCCTAATTGTCCTCGGCTTCACCCCAAGTTTCCACCAGACACAGTCCAGAGGAAGCAAACAACTGAATCTCCCCCCACCTTCCCGTATCAAGGATTGAACTCAGGACCTTATACTTGCCGGCCAAGCACTTATGCTGCTGAGCTATGTTCCCATCCCCCTACAACTGAATCTTGAAGCTAAAGATTTTTCACTTGGCTAGGAGGCCTCCTGGTGATGGTCAGAGATGTCCAACGAAAAACAGAAAGTCCATCTGCGCCAGCACCTTCAGTGACCAGGAGTGCGGACTTCAGCTCCCAAGGCCCAACCCGCACCCCATGGCTGAGCGGAATTCTGGGGGCAGGAGAAATAAAAACCACAGGTCATACCCTCAATGCTGTCTTATTAGGTGAAAGCACAGTCTAATTGTATAGCACCTGAAGTACTGAGAGAACCACTTTTAGCCACTGCAGACCTCTCATGCCAGCTCCAGTAGTACCTGGTGATGATAACACCTATGTGACACAAAGGGCACATCAGTCTCTTTGTCAGGGTCAGCCTTGTCACCATTTCAGACCAGAGAAAACTGAACAAAATGTTCCTAAAGGTCACATAGTAACAACAGGACACTAACCATGATGAATGCATACACTCCAGGAGATGCACCCCCCCCATGGGCTTCAGTGCAGCTTTTTTTTTTTTTTAATGTCTTTGGTACAGGGTCTCACCATGAAGCTGGGACTTGTAGTGATCCTTCCCAGTACTGGGATTACAGGCATGTGCCACCATGCCCAATGTTGGTGGCCAGCTGCACACCTGGGGACAGGGTGGCACAGCATGTGGTGGTGTCAGGGAATTGAATTCTGGTCCCTGCCCTTGCTTAAGCAGGTGCTTAATCTGCTGAGCTATCTCACTGGCCCTCCACGCAGAATACTTGACCCATCTTCCCGAAAGCCAGCTGTCCACTGGTCATGGTGGCATACCAGGAGGCACAAGCCTGAAGTCCCAGCTTGGTGGGGCCTGAGGCAGGAAATTACTTAAATTCAGGAGTTCAGAACCAGCCTGGGCCACATAGTGAGATTGATTTCTAGGTAAGGTAAGCAGAGGCTAACTGGCTCCTTTTCTCTGAACTCCACGCTGTGTTGCTTTTTCTTCTCTGATCACTAACTAATTAGTGGCTTAGCAAGGGTGTTATTATTTTCTGGGACTTAAGTATTGTAGATGGGTAATATTTTAAATATGTGAAGGGTTAAATATATATTGCAATTCCAGGTACACTGGAGAATCTATCACACCAAAACTCTGAAAGCAAGTATTCTTCTAGATATAAATAACAAACTGTTCCAGGAGTATTAGACCACTGTACTATAAAATATAATCAGGGGGGCTGGGGAGATAGCTCTGTGACACAAGTGCCTCCCTGGCAAGTGCAAGGTCATGAGTTCAAACCACGGGCCTGCAAAATAAATAAATATATATATATATATATATATATATATATATATATATATATATATGTATGTATGTATAATCAGGCAGAGTACACAGGCACACAGCCCCAGTCCTAATCTGGAAGCTGAGGCAGGAGGATCACTTCAGCCCAGGAGTAAAACCAACCTGGACCACAGAATGAGACGCCATCTCAAAAAAAAAAGGCCAGTGAAATCCAGCTGCTGCCTAGGGAGTGGACAGCTCTACTTATAGGCATTGTTATGAGAACTGACAAGTATTAAAATACTGTGAAGTTAATTTATCAATAAGTCACCATACTGAGGCCTGGCAGGATGGCTCAGTGGTCTAAAGCACCTGCTTAGGAAAGCTTGGGAGGCTGTAGAGACCGCAGTTCGATCCCCACCACCAGATGCTGTGCCAGCCCTGCCCTCAGGGCAGGCTGAGCCGGCCATAAAAATAAATAAATAAACAAACAAAAGTTCTGAAACAAGAAAAAAAATAAATAAAATAAAAAATTCTTTAAAAAAAAGTCACCATACTGCTGTGCATGGTGGCGTACGCCTATAATCCCAGCACTTGGGAGGCTTGGTGCAAGTTGAAGACCAGCCTGGACTACAAAAGGGAGCTCAAGGAACCTGAACTGCATAGGGAGATCCTCTCACAAAAAGATTTTTAAAAAAAAGGTCACCATACTAACTGAAATTATTTTTTCTCCTGAGTGAAACACTATAAAATATTCTTTTAAAAAGTTAATACTTAGACAGTTGAACTGGGCTTCCTTATTCAGAGTCTAATTAATGTCTACTTCCCCCATAGCGAGAGGATCTGGGTTCAATCCTGGGTACCACACGCCATGCCAGACACGGAACTGGAAATGGTAGTGTCTATAATCCAGCACTGGTGAGGCAGAGACAGGAGGATTACATTGAGTCTGAGCTGCATAGCAAGACCCCGTACCAAATACATAAAATAATAATAATAATAATAATAATAATAAGAAGAAGAAGAAGAAGAAGAAGAAGAAGAAGAAGAAGAATACAGAAAGCAAACTTTCCAAGCAATGGCCGTGACTCGTCCCGAAGGCTGACACTAACAACAGTTCTACGAAGTACTGTATATGGTCCCAAACTTAATCCTAAGGGGATTTGACCTTGGAAGATACAAAAAATGAATGTTTTGTTATACAGGTCTTGCTTTCACTTGCCCTTGATCACCCAGCAAAAAAAAAAAAAAAAAAAAAAAGCTTAATTACAATGCATGAAACACAGAGCTAGATTGATGAGATGAGCTATAGGAGGCTTGGATCAATAGCCTCCAGCATTGCAAGCTTCACTGGTGGCCCACTGCAATTGCAGAACACTGGACTGTGTATGCATCTGCTTCCTCTTAGTCCAAAGAGAAGAATTTTCTTTTTTTTTTTTCTTAGCAACATCAATAGGAAGGTGGGTCATGCCCACACACTGTGCTCTATAGAACTATTGTGAGGACAATATGCAATGTGTCAACTGTTAAAAAAAAGAAAGGGGAAAAGAAAAAAAAAAAGCAATGTTTATTGAAAGTGTTAATGTTTAATTGTTTGATCAATCTTATATACCTATATCTATCAATCTAAACTGATCTGACAATGAAATACGTAATATAACCACTGTTAAATTGAATTAATAATAAAATAAAAATTTAAAAATAATAATAATAAAATTTTTAAAAGCAAGGCAGAGTTCAGGGGCAAAAAATCTAGTTGGATTCCATTACTCTCATTTTGGGTTTGTTTGAAGAAAGGAAACATGAGCTCGATGATGAAGTAATGTAATGAACGCTTTCAAAAAGTTGTTGGCCACCTCCCCCAGGGGCATGTCAACCCCATGGACACAGAACGTAGAATAGAGCTGCCAGGGAGAGAGGAAATGGGGAGCTAGTGATTATGGGGTGCAAGACTACAGTTCTGGAAGATAAAAAGAGCTCAGGAGACAGCTGCTAGTCACCATCGTTCTGATAAGAGTGCCTGCGTGCTTTACTGTTGGTCACCAGACTAAGAGGTAGCAAACCTGACATGGGAGGGCAGGCCCAGGGATGTCGTGGGGGAGGGGTGTGCCTGAGGGGGTGGGGAGCCCAACCCTCCCCCTCTCACCCTGATCCAGAGAGCAGGGCAGAGAGCAGCTTCCTGGGCCACCTCAGCGTTGCTCTCCCTTCCCTCAACCCAAGCGCAGGGGGGCCACCGCCCATGGACGAACCCACCGAACCACGAGCCAGAGCAAGCCTTTTCTCTTTTTAAAATTGATTATTTTCATGGCACAAGTGCCTACCTGGCAAATAGAAGGCCATGAGTTCAAACCTCAGTCCCACAATAAATAAATAAATAAATAAATAAATAATATTGATTATTTCAGGTATTTTGTTACAAGGACACAGTGTTGACTGACACAATGCTAGGGATGGTGGTGGCCATCAACAGGAAAGCACTGGAGGCCACGAGAGTGTCCACTTAGCAATAATGTTTAAACGACGAAGCTAAGTGTGGTGGCACTCACTTGTAATCCCTGCATGTAGGAGGCTGAGGCAGGAGGATCAAGAGTTTGAGACCAGCCTGGACTATAAAACAGGATCCTGCCTCAAAAGAAAAAAAAAAAGGGGGTTGCAGGAGAGTCAGTGATGTTTGCTCTTTATCAGCCCCCCCCCCCCAATGAACACTGAAGCAGCCCACAGTCTCCTGGAAAGGCATTTTTAAACATTGTTATTAAATATATACCACACAAAACTTGCCATCCCAAGGACATTTCTAACATTCTCAAGGACACTGTTAACATCTTTGATCGTGGCAAATGTCTTTTGAGGATAATTTTGAATTTTAGAAAAATCTTTTAGAGCTCTATCTTCAAATTAATAATATTTCTTTAAATTCAAATGCATATATGATGAGAGAGAGAGAGAAAGAGAGAGATAGTTATATATGCTGGGTGGTTGGGATTAAACACACGCCTTCATGCTGAGCTACAACTCAAGCTACTTTTTATTTCTTGAGACTCACCAAGTTACAAAAATTGCCCAACCTGCCCTTGAATATGTGACCCTCCTGCCTCAGCCTCCTGAAGTGCTGAATCACTGGTGCCAACAATGCCTATGAAAGACAGAAGTTCTCAATAGAATGAAAAGGAATAATTTCCCAGAGCGTAGAGGTGGCTCCCCCCCCCACCCGCCAATCAAACTCAGGACCTTGTACTTGGTTCTCTTTTTAAAGTTTTTTTTTTTTTTTTCGGGGATCGAACCACAGTCCCTGCAGCCGCCTAAGCTTTCCTAAGCAGGAGCTTTAGACCACTGAGCCATTTCGCCAGTCCCTCATTTTTATTTATTCATTTATTTATTTATTTTGCAGTACCAGGGATTAAACTCAGGACCCTGTGCTTGCCAGGCAGGCACTTATTCCACTGAGCTATCTCCATGGCTACAGTTCATTTATTAAATTCGCTTGACTTAGGACTTAGTAAAATAGATCTTTTAATATAAAATAAAAGGTACAGACTACTGTTTTCCCAAAACATAGGAGCTCCGTCTTAACTTTCCTTTGGCAATCCTGAACAAGGCATTTAATCTCTAAGAAGTGAGAGTGTGAGAGTAAGTGTGAGCATGTGTCGTACTGACAGTGGAACTGGGAGTGTGCTAGCACTAAGCTGCAACCCCAGCCCTTTTTTTTTTTTATTTTGAAGACAAGGCCTTTCTAGGTTACCCAGACTGGCCCGAATTTGCTGCCTCAGGTTCTTGGGTCGCTAGGATAACCTTACCTGGCTTATGTTTTTATTGCGATAGAACTAGATACCTTCAAAGTTTTTTTTCTATCTTTAGGACTTAGACTGTCAGAAAGGCAGGAATGGGTAGCACCTAAGACTGTGAAGCTGTGGAGTCTGAAAAGCTCAGGCGTGAATCTAGGTCTACCCTTGACTGGCCACAATCTGCATCGTTAAAGTGGGTATTTAACTCCTAGGCCTGTTTAGGACCTGGGGGCATAAGTTATTCGGTATACAAAGTTTCTCTCTTTTTCTCCTTTCTCTTTTGCATGTGGAAAGTGACCAACAGTCCCTGTGTGTTGAGTACAGAGAGAAATTCCTAGGGTGGAACCCAGGGCCCCTTGAATGCTTAAAAGTCACATTTTGCTACTTAGGAGGCTGAGGCAGGAGGATCATGAATTTGCAGGCAGCCTGAGCAAAGCAAGCCCTCATTACAAAATTAATAGTAGTAATAATGATAATAATCCCTTGGGCCGGTGAGATAGCTCAGCAGCCTAGAGCTTGCCTGCTTAGGCAAGATTAGGCAACCACAGGGACCGTGGTTTGATCCCCAGCACTACATGCTATGCTTGCCCCACCCCCAGGGCAGGCTGAGCTGGCCATAAATAAATACATAAACAAACAAACAAACCCATACTTTGCAAACAGAAACCCTTGTTGGTATGTTTTGCTGAAGCGTGCTGAGCTGACTCGTTTACTGTAAAGCTACTGCGAGGTCCTCCTGATCAGCGAGCAGGTGAGAGATGATGCTGGTGCAGACAACTTCCGCAGTTTCTGGAGGGCAGGAGGAAGGTGGAGATGGCTCCGGCAACTGAGCAGAAGCCTTGGCTCTCCAGGGACCGTGGGCTCCACATGAGGAGGCTGCCTGGGATGCTCGGGTTTGACACTCCCTGACAGGCGGTGTCCCTACCTCCAGAAGTCGCCCATATGGGTCCATCCAAGCCATAACAGTTTTGTCAGACATGAGGAACAAGAATGAGACCGGGAAAGTAGCTCAGTGGTGAATGTGCTTCTCTAGAAGACAAGAGGTCCTGAGTACATCCTAGCACTAAGACAGACAGACAGATCTTCCTACAGTAATTAAATATGGAAACTTGCCTGGCAAGCACAAGGTCCTGAGTTCAATCCCCAGTACCATAAAGTTAATTAATTAATTAATTTTTAAAAACCCAGAAACTAGTGAAGAAATGTTGAGAAATAGAAAAAAATCCAGCCAGTAAGGCCCAGCACATTCGGAGGTTCAAGCAATTATAGCAAAACATCTAAGTTAATAAAGGCTTCTTGTTCTTTTCTTTACTTACTTTGGGTTTTTCTTACTGTGCAGACCAGGCTGGCCTTCAGTGCTCATGATTCTCCTGCCTCGTCTCCCAAGTGCTGGCATGCAAAAGTGTGTACTGCCACACCCAGCAAATTTTCTTTTAAATAAACACACACAGCTAGTTATTTTCAGTGCTAAAAATAAAAATCAGAATACTGCTCAGAGACACCTGGATCCAGCCTTAATAATGCAACATAATCAGACTTAAATGGTGTGTGTGTCTCCCTGTCTGCCTGCCTGCCTGCCTGTCTGCTCATCTGTGTGCATGCATGCGCCTGCGGGTGTGTGTGTGTGTGTGTGTGTGTGTGTATTCTTAAATTTGTGTAAATGGCCTGGGCAAGGGGAGCAGTCCTTGGAGATTCACTGCTTAGACCAGGGGCTCAAACACCACAATTACAGGCAATGGCCGAGTTACTCCTGCTGGGCCTCTCTCTCAAGGAGATCCTCTGAGAAAGCATAGCCATAAGATGCCCAGAAAGGGTGCTCTCGGACTGCAGGGGTGACGGTGCTTCTGATTTTGCTTGCTCACAGCAGGAATTCTAGAAAGCCATGCTTCACATGAGGGGTTGGGGAGAGAGAGATAGAAGTGAAATTATCAGGGGCTGGAGGGGATAGCTCGGCGGTCTAAGCACCTGTCTGGCAAGCTCAAGGACCCATGTTCAATCCCTGGTACCTTCTGCTGTTCTGGTCCTGAAACCTCCCAGGACTAGGGAAGCTGACACAAGAGGATCACTACGAGTCTGAGCTGCACAGCAAGACCCTGTACCAAATAGGTAAATTTTTAAAATCTTTTTTTTTTTTTTTTTTTTTTTTTGGTCTTTTTGAGACAGGATCTCACTACGCAGTTCAGGCTGGCCTTGAGCTCACTTTTGTAGCCCAGGCTGGTCTCGAACTCACACCAATCCTCCTGCCTCAGCCTCCAAAGTGCTGGGTTTACAGGTGTGCACCACCACACCTGGCTTTACAATTTTTTATTTATTTATTTATTTATTTATTTTTTCTTGTTTCAGAACCTTTGTTTGTTTATTCACTCATTTTTATAGCTGGCTCAGCCCGCCCCAAGTGCAGGGCTGGCGCAGCATGTGGTGCCGGGAATCGAACCGTGGTTCCTGAAGCTGCCCAAGCTTTCCCAAGCAGGGCTTTAGACCACTGAGCCATCCCACCGGGCCCCTACAATTTTTTTAAGTGATGTCATCAGATAGGTGGGGCCCAGAGTTCACACCAGTCACACATCTGACTCTGAGTCTACTTCCCCGTGCTCCACAGAGGAGCTCTCTGAGGAGGCCCCCTCTGTCAGCGCTGAGTGACACAAGAATGAGGCGCTTTCAATACTCGATGTCAAAATCTGGCCACGCTCTGACTAGTGTTTCCAAGGCACCAAGCAGTATCACACAATTCAGCTCAGGCAGCCAGCCAGGAAGGGGCAGGTGACTCCGACTTCTCCTGCTCTCGCTGAAGCCCGAGGCCAAGGCTGTGTGTCCTCTACAGTGGGGCTCCACCTGACCATCTGCCTCCCTAAGAGACTCACTCGCTCTGTTTGGCCCAGTGGGACCGTTGCCATCCTGGACAGAGACTCCAGAGACACAGCTAGGAAAGCCAGCAGGCCTCTTTGCAAACAAAGCCCCGGATCACAAGTCTTAGGAACATTGGTACACACGGGCCCACCTCTGGCCACAGAATGTATCTAGCCGAGCATGGTGCACACCTGTAACCCCAGCACTCAGGAGGCTGAGGAAGGGAGAGCTCCTGAGGACAGTGAGGTCCCAAGCAGAGGTTGCAACCACTCCACACCCAAACTTCTCTTACAGAAACTGGCAGCTGGGTGTCTAATCCTAGCAGCACTAGGGAGGCTGAGACAGGAAGATCACATGGAGTGCTAGGCCAGGCTAAGCTACTCCATGAGTTCAAGGTGAGCCTGGACTACATATCCAGATTCTGTCACCAAAAGAAATAAAAATAAAAAATAAAAAGGTCTGGGCCAGCCAGACAGCTCAACAGACTAAAGCACCTGCTTAGACAGGCACAGCAACTAAGTTTCATCCCCAGCATGCTGTGCTAGCTCCACCCCCAGGGCTTGCTCAAACTGTGACTAAGCCTGGGCCTGGTGGTACAGGCCTGTAATCCTAGCGCTGAGGAGGCTGAGAACAGGAGGATCACTAAGTCTCATCTGTGTAGTGAGACCCTGTAGACCCTGTACTAAAATACAAAAACAAATGAAAATAAAAAGGTCTGGAGGAGCCGGGCATGGTGGCTCATGCCTGTAATCTCAGCACTCGGGAGGCTGAGGCAGGAGGATTGGTGCAGTTTGAGACCAGCCTGGGCTACAAAAGTGAGCTCAAGGCCAGCCTCAACTGCATAGCGAGACCCTGTCTCAAAAAGACAAAAAAAAAAAAAAAAAGCTC